>JAPYYS010000344.1:0-27314 GCA_030522525.1 Campopleginae sp. 14b
CCTCATTATGCAACGAACATGTTCCAATCATCGTATGTCCATGAGAAAGACTGAGTCGTAATGAGTTTACAGACAGATTATCCATCCAACAAACTTTACTCCTAAACTGCTCGAGGTGATTTTCCATCACATCAATGGAGAGCAATGTCGATATAGGATACCGCGACTAAATCGTTGGTCCAAATTCACACCCAAGACATTTGTCTATATCTATCGAGCATGTCTATAGACATACACAGCGAAGAGAGATATCTTGAGATTTACTCACGTGCTACTGAACTCGTTCATCTGGTTTCCGAGCATTTCCGGCGGCGACTTGTTCTTCTTCATCGACATGATTGATCTGCACAAGAATTTTTGCATTGAGACATATAACCAGGTACACATCGTAATAGCGTTAAACGGTATTAATGAGAAATCATTTGTAATAGTACGGTGAATTGATAAACTCTACTGGAGAAACCCGGAATCGTCATATCGCTAAATTTTATTGATGGAAAGAAGCAATAAAAAAAAATAACGACGAGATAAAATTTCACGAATAAATCCTGATCGATGACGGAATGTCAACATAACTTGTAAATCGCGAGTTTTTTCCTGATACGATCTGGGGTCAATGATACCACGTGACAGGGCGGCGCAATTATTTCATCCGGAGTTCGATCAATGCGAAGGACTGACATCCTCCGCTGCCGCAGCCACGGTAGCTAATAAAAGTTATAATTGCACACTCAGTATTGCAACGATGTTAAGTGATAACATACTATCTGATAGTGTGGGGCATTGCTCGCTCTATCTCGAGCATGAGCTCCCCTTGTTATCAGTCGACCCCGTGCGTCGTGATTTTTGTTTACTCTTCCGATTTTTGAGCAATTCTCTTCCAATTGTTTCCTTCGCTACTCAATTTGATCTCCCGAAGGGGGAAATTCATTTTACCATTTCTTAGATCTTTCCTCTGATATATGCGTCGTTCTTGTCTCGAAAGTGTAATTTTACGAAACGTTCATTTAATCAGTTCCATTTAATCATCTCGATCGCGCGCGGTCAGCAACATCAACGAGCAACAATTTAAAAAATTTCCTTTTTTCTTTACACCGTTTAATCGATCCACGCTGAGGACTCGTGATTGATACCTCTTTTTCGTGTTGCTTTGTTGATGCACAAAAAAAAACAATTCGACCTTTCTATTAATTGCACGTGCCACGAGCTCGGTTAAAACGATTATCGGAAGTCAGTTCCAATACGAAAGTCTAGCCTTCCTGAATCTTCGAGTGTGACCACCTTGACATAAAATCCGTCCTTGCGATTATTTTCCAAATAAGTGTTAGCTGCGATCACTCGGGCCGATAGTATCAGATAAGTTGGGCAATTCACTACCGGGAGGAATCGACTCGAACAATTTCGTCATTCAATCGATCCAAAAATTCTTACTCATTTGTTAATTTTATCAAATATAATTAAGTCTCAAGAAATAACATTTTTTTTGCAACAACAAAAAATCTTTCCTTCATACAGAATGCGTCGAATCGGCTCTGGGGGTCCGAGCAAGTATTTCGGTTTCAGGAATGACGTTCTAGTTTCAGTGCTAGCGGACTCACGGACTCTGACATAAAGGACATAAATGGATTCGTTAAGAACGCGGGACGTTAAAAAATTTGTTCCATCAGAAGGAAAAAAATTGGAAAATTTCACAATATTTCTAGATCAAGGAATTCAATGCAATTTTACTTCAGGAACAATAATATGAGTGAAACAAATGTGAATCAGTAATGCGGTATACGGATAAAAATTATCTCGAAGTTTATTGAATACCGGTGGGAGGTCGTTATCGCCAAGATTTTCGAGAATATACGTCAGCGGAATGTTCCTATGATGCATATTAATCGGTGTTGAAATTTCGTTTTTTTTCCAGCTCGACATTTATCGACGGGCTTTTTTTTATCGGGAGGAGCTAATAATCGGCGAGACTCGAGCAATAATCCATCAATATAAATAACTCGTGCTAAATATCCAGAGTTTGATCGACGTTGGAAAAAACCACCATGTATTTCCAGCGGAACCCAAAAAGTGCGCCTCAACAACACGGGAAATTGCAAAATGCGAGTCCCTGACGCATAAATTGGCGCATTTCCGCAATAAATTACATTTTTTATTGTCGCACAGTCGAACAAACAGTTCAGAGCCGGACAGTTCGTCCGGCTGTTTAATTTGTTTTGAAATTGTTTCTTTGCAAAGACTCACCAGCGATAAATTTACGAATACGTAGAGAATTGTATCAGTTAATGTGAAAAATTAGTCTGGGTATTCGAAATTGGAAAAAAAATGACGATAATTAAGAGACTGAATGTTTGTCTGCTACCGAGTGATAAAAAAAATGAATAGCTTATTTGGAGAGGTTCGTAGAAATTGGCGTCATACGAAAGAAACGAACAATCATTAAAAACGTCGCTCGAAAAATCGAAAACACTGATAAGAGTGACAACACGATAGGATCCGTAGCACGAAAAACACATGTATGTGTAATAAGGTCGTAGTCACGGGAAGTTGATGCTTTTGTTTATACTCCAAGGACAGTAAACGAGGCTGATAATTTGAAATTCAGGCCCTCGATTAGCTTTGTAAACGTTAGAAAATCTTGGGAGACTATCTTCGGAGTCGAATAGAAAGTGAAATAGATCATGACATGGATTTGAAATAAATGAAACTCGATGAATCGTTGAAGAATAGTGTAAACGTCATATACTCACGGGGATCACTACAATCAGGGGGCCACACGTTAAAAATCTCGTGACAACTACGTCAAGTAGATATGGCACGTGTAGAGTCAGACGAAATTGACGAAGGAAAGAAATTCCGTGCGTTGATCGTCGTGTCGTCCGGTTTCTACACTGTGGTGGCCTTAGAATGACGACCTTTGAAGAACACGTTAAACCTCAAAGTTGATCCATCACGTTTATAAATATTATGTCTCAGGCGTTGAGAAAGGTAAAAATAATTAAATAATATCGATGATGAGACAAGGTCCTGTTGAATCGAAGAATATCCACCGCCTTGTCAATTAAGATCGTTGCCCGATGTTGTAGTCTTTAATTATTATTTGTCGTCGCGTTATTAAAAACCGTAAAAGTCACAAATTTTCGAGATAATTCAAGTAAACCGAATTATTAACGCACTTAATATTTTTATTGGTCTCGCAACACGCTTATGAACTGCTTGTTTCTTCGATGCTTCCCTCTCGTCTTAATGTTCCGTCGAATGAGAAGAATACTTTGATTTGTACTAATTTATCAAATATTCTGTATTGATGTTGAAATATAAATATAAAAATAATTCGATTTAAAATTCACGTATTGTACAATTGTAACTGGTATTTATTTATGTTTATATTTTAAAATACTTATAGACGGCCTTTCTTGAGTCAACTTTAGTAAATAAAAATGAATGAAAATAAAAGATAAAAGTGCGTGGCCGTCTGGACGTAATTACTGTCGGAACGTTGGTTCCGATCTGTTCTCCGGTGTGTTTAGCTCGTGTATATATATTATGGAGGTGGTTACCGGCGCGAAATTGCGGGATCGCGACACGAGACTACACTGGTCAAGTTTTCAAACTGGTAGTGGTGAATATGGGTATATACAGGTATACAGAAAGATATGAATGCATACACCAATGGGAGTGCACATGTGAGGATATCGGCGGCAAGTCATCGGGAGGTGAGGCGAGGAAACAAGAAGGAGACAAATTTTCGAGTATGGAGGGGGTGGACTGTCGCACGCGTCCTCGTAAAGCTTATGCACACACAATCCTATATTATTTCACGATATTGAGCTTTGTCTTCATACTCACACAAATATATTTCTTATATACGGTGTTCATCGAGCCACAGGAAAATGATTATAATCGCTCCGCACTGATATCACCAGTTATCCGTCAAGGGGCCAACCGGGTTATCAAAGATACTGAGATTAACGACGGAACCTATAGAAGATGTGTCGAAGGTTCTTATGAAATGGATAATGAAATAGTAGAATTAACACCTATTACACAAGGCCGGCAACATTTTTTTATGATCCTCAAATTTCGTAACGATAATACGTCGTAGTAATTTATTTATCGACATTCTTGTCTGGGAGAAAAATCCGGAAGACTTTTTCGAGGCATTCACATTTGTCAATTGGAACTAGATGAAACGAAGCTTTGCTTCATATGTCATTGGACTCTCCAGCTATTCTCTATCCCAACATATAATCCTTCGTTGTATACAAACATTCGCATGACTCTTATTCAAAATAATAATCAAAATTATCCAGACTTTCCTTCGCCACGCTTGGCATTTGGAACTCTCGAAAGCGATTATCTAATCAAATTTGGAAACGAACCTCGAAAATGAGTCGTTTTTATTTAGATGTATTCACCATGTGCTAAACCTCATGCTAAATTATATGAAGCCACAAGTACCACTTGCAAGTCAAATGAGATTCTATTTATTTACGTTTGGTAGATTTCTGTCAATGCCTTATCATGTTATTCGGTTTAGTGAACGAAATAGTTGCCAGGAATTGTTGGAAAATGTCAATGATTGCGAAATTGAACGAACGTTTGATCAATTCATCGATTTGGTAATTGTGCAGTTTGATTATACTTTTCCGAAAAATGTTTGATTCAATTTGATGAAAACTGATTTTTCCTCTCCGATGGGTTCGAAGTAAATCCGCGTTTTAGACTTTGTTTTTTTTTTCCTTCACGAATTCTTATTGGATCAACTGACAGTGATGGAGGTCAGGAGTGCCCCACTGACATGAAAAACCATTTACAGCAAATTATTTTCAACTAGGCTTCCTCGGATGAGTCAACTTCCGTGAAATCACACTTTTGGACGATAGTGCAAGCATAAATGTCATTAGATCGAATTGCATCTTGCGATCGTAGCGTATTTAAAAACGAGTGACAATAAGGAACGATTCCGATTTATTTTTTTTAGGAAAATTTGTAAAGAGAAAAGTTGAGTCACACGAGATCTCGTGATTGTAAATATGGGCCACTGTTTGAAATCCTTTTTTCGACACGAAACTCAACCGGTTATTTCTGATTTTAGCACGAACATGGCCTTAGTTTAATAAAATTTAATAATACATAATGGTTTGAAAGCGAAGAGCTCAAAGAATTGTAGATAATGAAATGGAAAAAATAACTTCCCACGAAGTTGAAAAATGTGTAGTCGGTTTTTGACAACCGTGAAACGTCAGAAAGCTTTTAGTCATAAATACATGTGATTGCTGAACGTGTGCAAAACTACGTCTTTCACAATTTACAGCCATGAGCAATTATCGAATTTGTTTGGAAACACAGGATTGAACAAAAATGCTCTGAGAGTGTATCCTAACAATAAAATAAAGTGAGAGTTATCAAAAATGTAATATAATGGTCTCTTGCAGCGATAAGATATGAGAGAGACGGTTGGTTAACCCTTAAAAAGTATCGTGCGAGTGTCGCAATTGAGGATTACTTTTGTTTCGTCGTATAGGAAAACGTGCTATTTCACAAATGTTCTAATATTTGTGAGTTGACTAAATGGCCCGTTTCTACGTAACCCAATAAATTCCACAAGCGTTGATCACACTTTGTACTGCGATTTCACGATGTAATGTCACTTCTGAGTTGGTGTATATTTCAATGGTATGTATGGGTGTTTAAGTACATATATTTGTCCGGTTGACCGAGTAAATAGTATGGAAGTATTGGTTTGGCACTATTAGCACCGATATATAACGCGACAGAGCAAACACGTCGATGCTCAACGATTGTTTCTCCAAGCCGTTACGCATTAATGCACGAGAAAGATCTCATTGCGTCTCGCACCCTTTCTCTTCGAGTTCCTCTTCTCCTCCTCCTTTCTAGCGAGATCCTTTCTTTATTTTTTGCTTCACTTTTTCTTCCAAGTATTTTTTGCTTCATTGTTTCTTTCTTTTTTAATACAGCGTTGGTTCCTTTTTCTTTCGTTTGTTCACAGCCTGGCAAGCATCGAAGCTACAACGTAGCTCTCGCGTTAACCCTTTCACTTCTTTACCGTTCGCGCGAACCTGCGGCACGTGGCTCGGACGTAAGACGTACCTCGATCGCTCGCTAACAAAGAGGAATAACTTCGGACATTTGTAGCGTTGAGTTTCTATGCTTACGCCCTTTTCTTTCCTAACATTTTGTATTTGTGTGAATACACGCGCACGTACCCCTTCACACACGCTTGTATATGCCTAGTCGAGTACTTATTCATTACGCAATGTCTATATAGATATATGCGTATTGTGATGAAAGTCTCGAAGGAATGCAGGATTCTTTGAGCATAAAAAAAAGAAATTGTTTCCGATGGAAGAAAAAGGAGATTTTTTGTTTGTTAAATAAATGTGTATACATTCTATATTTATATTTATCGTGATCTCACGGATCGTAAGATCGTATGTTGATCATATCGGATGAGTTGAGCATAGAAGAGATGGGATCGCTTGGAAACGTGTCAGCATATATCCGCTTCAACTTCTCCAGTACCAGTGAATGTTTTTATTATGTCTCGCAGATTTTCTGACGCTCCGAAAACCTATTGAAAACATAAAACAGGTCCTTTATAACAGCAAACAGAGAGGTCGAAGCCCAGCCCGCGAACGATCCGCAGTGAAAAATATTTCGTGCTCGGACCATAATGAAACTTGATCCGAAAATGTGAAACTTTAAGGCGCATATACACCCAGAAAGGTCAAATATGGGCGAGACAGAAAAATAAATTAACAATCTTTTTTTCTTCGTGGATAAAAATCTCTTTTTACAGAGACCAAACTAAAGAGGAGAAAAAAAAACTCAGTCATTCAAAAATTCTTACGATACACGAGAGATAATTGAGCACAGATGACCATGAAAATTTTTGGCACCAAATCGGTCAAGTGGTTTCAGATATTGTCTGATACGAGATTCTTAAACCGTATGCTTTTCAAAGACTCCGAACATTCCTCAAAATAAACGCTTTTTATGACGAAAAATTGTTGAGCCAATTACCTGGACAGGTTTGTTAAAAAAAACGTATTTTTCACAACACAATTCTCTACTTTTTCGAAGTGCACATG
This sequence comes from Campopleginae sp. 14b, assembly GCA_030522525.1. Classification (NCBI taxonomy): domain Eukaryota; kingdom Metazoa; phylum Arthropoda; class Insecta; order Hymenoptera; family Ichneumonidae; species Campopleginae sp. 14b. The sequence continues at coordinate 7,113 of JAPYYS010000344.1, forward strand.
GCCTAGAAATTCCCATTTTATTGTCACAAGTTTTCCTTCATCCGAGAAATTTCTATGTCTCAATAAAATATACGCAACGATACATTTTCATCGCATCTGTTTGTAAAGAGATCCTTGCTGATATCTGAATATTGTTACTCACCAATAGCAACAGCCAAAGGATGGCAATGATGATGTGTTTGATTGATCGACAATAGAAGATGATACGACTTTGACTTATGTCCCATTTCGTACTGAACTCAATCAGTATAGGGATTAATAAGACGATGGTGGTTATACTGATAGCGGCAAAGAAGCCCAACAGCGGTGCCATTTGCGGGACCGCGACAGCGAGAAGGGCTAAGGGAAAATGTTTAAAATTCAATGAATTTATAAATAAAAAATTCAGACAGACGATCGTAATCTTTTTGAGCTAATGATGATTTTGGGCATTACTCGAAGCAGTGACACCACCGAGTCTGAAGAATATCTCGAAATGATGATCATGACGAATCCTTTTTGCGATAACGGGCCACAAAATGGTAATGGGAACGTAATATTGGAGACTGTAGGTAAATATGACTGAGGCAGTAACGGCGATTTTCACAAGTTGAGCTAAACTGAAGAGGCCACATTTACAGCAGCGTCAAATAATTGTAGCGAATCGTACAGTTTCCAAGAAAAGTTAAGTCTCATCCAATTAATAAGCATTTTTTAATTTAGATTACGTTAATCCCTCGGTATTCGCGCCTTTTTTTATCGACACTGTCGCAATGTTGGCAGTTTCGTTATCCGCACAACTAATTGTACGATCATCACCCCCGCGGATAACGCGGAGAGATTACGGTGTGTGTAAAAATAAAAATTATACAGAGAAGTGTCAAATGCTATTTGCCAATTACAAGGCCAAAGGGAAGTTTCGCCATTGAAATAAATCTCGAAGGATCACGCGTCTTCAGGTGATTCCAATTATTTCTAGAATTAATTGAAAGCTCTGTACGTTTAATGAACGTTTGGTAAACTTACATATCGTCAAGTGGCAAATTCTTGATGACTGTATCACAAGCATCGAGGTACTTGTTGTAACCGAAGAATCCGAAGGCTATATAAATGAACATGTTGATGATCATAGTCGTGGCGAGTATGACAGGCATGTGTCTAGGATTTTCCATTGTATTTTCAAGTGGCAACAAGACGGTCATGTTGTGAACAGCAAATAAGAAGATGCTGCAATAAATCGGTATTGTGCCAATACCCTTTTGCGTTTCGAGTCTTCCGGGATCAGGAAAATCGATGAACAAATAATAGAGAGTTGCGAAAAAACCAAAACCAAGACAAATCGCTCCCATTACGGAAAATGGTACGAGGTTCTTGAAGTCAGGAATCATCGAGAGAGCGCAATAGACGGGAAAAAATATCACTACGTAGATTCTTATGTCAAGAGAGTATCCTGAAAAGTGTTCGATCACCTGCGAATGGAAGAAAAAGTTTCAAGTGGTTGAATTAATTATTAAAAACTTGAATCTAGTCGATCGAACACGAGAATGTGAAATAAATGACTCAGAGAAATAAATTCGATTGAACGAAAAATGTTTTGGAATTCGGATCTTTTTCACAGGATTCCAGACTCGTTAGTGTTTCCCAACGCGAGTCATTTAGTTACACTTGAATTTATAGTTCAAGGCAAATAAGAAATCCAAATTGAAAAAATATGAATGGAGCCATGAATTTCTTCTGAGTCATAGTATTTCCACGTAGCAATTCCAAACGGAGGATTAATGATACAATGCTTTTTTTTCGTCATCGTTATTTGTTTGGGAAATAATAATAATGAATGGGATATTTTGAACGGAACGAGAGCATAAAAAAGTGCGGAGAGAGTGAGCAAAATATGTGGTCATGATGTGCTTCGAATATTAGATCGTTGCTCAAAATAATGACGTAGCAGCAAAGACATAGATCCGTGAGTCGAGTAAAAAATTCAATGACGAAGAGGCATGGCCATAAAAGCTGGAAATAAATCTTAAAAAAGATAAACTTTCAATTGAATTAGCATAAGCGTTGTTGTTTTTTTCATGATTTTTTGTTCGTGGGGCATCGCGAAAATCTTGTCTGTGACGCGTTGTACCGATCGTCTCGAGTGTTTGAGTCTGGAGGACTAAGAAAAAGAATAATGAAAAAAAGAAATCGAAATATTAAACGTTGGCCAAGCGACTAACTTGCTGGCTTGAGGTGGCGACGTAAAGAGCGTATATTATCGTAGTCTCGTATTGAACGAAGCAGACGAAGATATTGGTCGTGACGTTGAACGAGCTCGCGTACTTTCGAATCCACTTGGGCCCCACGTGAAACGCGGCACCGGCTGTCTCAGCGAAATTCAACATTGGTCGACGTATTCGTTTGCAGAGGATCTGGGCACACTGCACCTGCCAGAGGTATAAGGGAAACTCGTTTTTCTTCGATCACAGAAAGAGATTAAATACTAAACTCGCAACAGAGGCCAAGAGACTGGCTGAATAAAACGTTCGAATAGCACAGTTCTTGGCAGGATCGAGAATATATTTCGACGAATTGATTACGACGCTCAAACAATCATTTATACGTTATTAATCCGCATCCTCGAAACGTAATAAATAAATAAATGAATTAATAGACATTTGGTCGAGCCGAGCAATAATAAAGCTAAAACTTTTAAACTTTTAAACAATCGCCTTCATCTGTTCTAATTTATTTCTCCGAATAGGTCGCGTGGTCATCAATTTTATGGAGACTTTGCTCATTTATTTCCTACAGCGAATAATTGTAACGTCGTAAAGCCTTTTACTGAGTCCTGGTCGATGCTCTCGCGAATATTAAATCATGCCTCAACAAGGTTTGGTCCGGTCTCTTGCGTAACATACGCAACGCGTGTATACACGAATATTATTCACATACATATACGGAGCGAAAATAAAAACGGAGTGGAAAATCACGTGAATTCAATGAATGAATTTTCGAGTGTGTAATATTTGTTACGGAGTAAACAAACGCGTGTAAATCAAAATCTATCACAAAAATTCTAAATCGAGAAAAAAAACGCGTGTTTCGAAACCTGACCCTTGAGCCGATGAAATTAAAAACCGATTTAGTCTAAGCATCAATAATATTGCCGCAGGTAAATTTATGTATCTCCAATTCGAATCAACCGATAGATAAAAATTACTGATGTGGAATTCAACAAAAACGTTTAGAAAATTACTAATGTCCAAAAGTGCAAGATATAACGAAACCGTGACGTCATGTGGCATCATCGCGGACTGGGGAAGTTCCGAGAAGATATTGAGTTAACGATTTCGAAAGGGAACAACTAAATCTCTTGGAGTTTGTGGGTAAAGATATGCTAGGCATTCCATACGAATTCAGTCTGCGTTCGACTCTCGACGATCGCGTTTTTTCTTTTCATACGAGTTTACATTCAGTTCTGGGAATTTAGATTTTACGATGTTGTCAGTTGTCGAAAATCTTTAATTAATTCCCCGAACGTATTGATCATTATGTGGACTGCTATTTCTGGCATGACGAACGAAAGTTTTTGTCCAAATATGAAACTGATGAGAACTGGAGGGAGCTGAACGACAAAAAACATCATTTCGTTGGTCTAGATTAGGCAAGTTTTTCATCGGAGTTGGAACAACGAGAACGAAGCTCCATATCGATAAAATGAAAAATAAAATGTCTGGGAAGGTGTTCCAAGCGAATAAACATTGATAAACGATTGGAATTCCGTCAGATAATCGATCATTTTTCATTATCGTTTTTTTTCCTCATAATCGTTCCGCCAAACACACGTCGATCGGAATGAGAAGAAAAAAAAATGTTTGAAGAGAGAGAGAGAGAGCAAGGAAACACGGATCAGTGATAAATTTTAAATAAAAATACATACATTTTCATATCTCTCTTTGACTTACCGTGATAACGGCTGTGTGACAACTTATCAGACCGATGATGAGACTGCAAACGAGAGCCGATACATATCCTGTGCGTCTGAATGCATGGGGCAGAAAAAGTATGCCGCTACCGATCGAAGCCTTTAGCAAGTGCATAAACACTGCGAAGTCTCTGTCGAAGCAAAGGATACCAAGTTGACAATTAAACCGGAGCAAAAGAAATTTTATGTTTTTTTTTTTCATTATTTATCCACGCAGCTGTGTGCCGAGAAAGTGATTGAGCAGAAATTGCATCTCGTATCATCAATCAACAAATATATCATTCATTTATTCGCATCGGTATAAATAGACGATATGCGTATCGAAAATAAAATTTGAGTTTACATAATCTTTTAATGATCTTTATTTACGCACAATTGCTGGAACGTGAGCGACTTTTCTGTTCATCTCAATCGGACCGCATCGAGTTTATTCATGAATATTATGAATGTCAAATGTACCTGTCCAGAGACTCTACCGAGTCTCTCTCGATAAATGAATTATTTGAAACTATGACTCTGTCCGTCATTGATAATGAAATAATTAGTTCCAATAATTAATGCAAAGTTTCGAGAAGTTTTAGTTTTTCTCTTTAATTTATTCCAGTATTTAAATGTCAATAGTGCTTAATTAAAAGGTGCGTAAGTTCAAGAACGCCGAGGCTTCTCGATTATCGGTAATGATTTTCTCAAATTTGTGTCGTGACTTTAATCTCAATGTCGTAAAAGTGGAAAATACTGATTTTTCTGTCACCAAATTAGAAAGACATAAGAGGATGATGTGCACAAATTATTATGGGTTATCACTGTCGGGTGGAATTGTTATCAGCATCTTCAGCTCTGATTAGTCTCCAGGTTCGTATGCATGATTAAAAAAAATTAATGAGCCTCAACGGACGAAAGAAAAATGATGAAACAAAGCGGTTCGTTTCTCAAGGTGATTGCGAATGGTCGTTGGAAATTTCCGTACAAAGAAACTTTCGTTTTCACTCCGACCTCATGAAAAACATTCGTATATTGAGAAGAAATGTTATTTTGTTTTGTTCGTGGTACGTGGTTTTCATTGACCTTCGGCAGCTATCGAAACGAACACGCAAAGATTTATTCTCTCTCATGCACTTGGTCGCATTCACGATTTCGGTGTATAAGGATGTGGAAAAAATTTACGTGGTTCGCCGCTCAAGTGGACGAGCAGCAAAGGGATCGTAATCGTCGACGGAACGTTCCATCTCGCTATTGGTAGCGACCTCGCCCTTCGCTGTTTTCAAGTTTACCTGCGAATCCGCCTTTCTCTCTGCGCCTCGGGCGACTCTGCATGATAATTGAGTGAGCGAAGACTCACGATGAGCTATCAAATGATCGTGCTTTACGTTCTACCGTACGAGAATAGTCATTTGCTTATACTTCTCATCCATGTCACGCTGCAAGGAAGAAACTTTGCGACTAGTACAACAACAACCACAAGTCCACAAGGTCTCTTCTCCCCTTCTTGATACTTCTAGGAAGATCTGAAAGCCGGATCTCCTGACAATTTCCGTTCTCCAGGCACGCTTTTCTGACTTTAAGTGTCAGAGGTGAATAACGATTACGAAAGCCACAATTACGACCGTAAGATCGTCCATATGCATCTTCGTATTTTTCTTCAGCTTCTTCCCGAGCCAATGAGGCGAAAATTATTTTCCCTCGACTTTGTACCCAATAAACCTTTGCACCAACTTATCAATTTCGATTTACTTGTCCACTAAAACCCGAGGGTTATCTGTGGCTCCTCATTAAGGTTACCACACGGACTGATGACAGGATCGTGCTGTCGACCGTCTATTTTTTTAATAATCATAGTAATCGTAGAAGCAGCAATTACAATAATAATTATGACGGCCTAATAAGATCCGGAACAAAGACCCACAGACGCCGGTGCCTGGACTTGATAATCACGAGGAAAACATGAGTTTAGGACGTCACTTTATAAAAAGAGTTTGTACAGTATTTTTGTAGCACTCATCGTCATTTTCTATCCAGAGATTACAAGCGACTTTATACCAATAGTCGAAAGTTATAATCGACGTAAATTTCATGTTCGAAAAAATGAATTTATAAAGAATCTTCATCGTTCATGCCGTTGTAAAGAAATTACAAAAAAGGCAGGAGCGAGTTGGTTTCTTTTGCAGTGTGTACGTAAATTATGAAAACGTACTTGACCCGAAACTCATAAGCCGGCTTCCAAGACCTTGATCGAAATGACACAGACGACCACGACACGTTTGTGAATCACCGAGACTAACGTCGCAACATGAAAGAACTTGGTGACCGATTCACGCGTCGATTGACGACATTTGATGACGATGACCCATTGAGACGGAAGGACGATGCAACGGAAGCAGTTTAGAACGCGGAAGAATCTACACCGTGACCCTGAAGTGAATCGAAAAACCATTTTATTTCTAAAAAAAAAAAAAAAAAACACAAAAACATTGACATTGCGATTTCCAGTCTATCTTCTCATTTTTATCCGTCAGTTTATATCAACGATACAGAAACAGAGCGACAGTGAGAAAATGAAACGTTCCATTGTGCGTAGAGACATTTTCTTTATTATTCACGCGTTTTGACTACAATGACTAGGAGCTTTCCGGTTGTCAAATGAAAACGCATTTCGTGAGCTGTCTAAAATTCTTTTGAACGTTGCGGTTTTCGATAATCGTACATCCGGTGGATTATTTGAGAGAAAATAAAAATAACGTAACTTATCAAATTTGGGGTTCGTATCATCATTGATTTGCGTATCTTTTTCGATCGAATCGAAGAAATTATTCTTTCCCTTTAACGTAGAAAAAAAACCGTTCAATCGTAATTCGCTGAAACGATCAGAACGTAACGACGTACGATCACGATAATTAGATTTTATTTGCATGATTCGTTCAAGATTTCGGAGATATGCGATTTCCGAGCGACAAAAGGATAAGAAAAAGCACGTTTTTCTCGAACTTGAAATGGCTACAGTTCCAATTGGTTGAAAAGGTCGATGTATCTCTGGTCAAATCGGTTAAAAAAGATTCATTGATAAGAGAGATAGCGAAGTTGATGTCTATACTGGTGATTGGCGAACTTCGATCTCTGGCGAGCGGTGTGCAGGATGCCAGGCAGAGCTGCTGTTTGTTGAAACGTGAAGAAAAGAGTTTTAATTGCGTTATTAATCGAGGTGCTTGCACTCATTGTGTAAAAGATAAATCTGACGATTAATGCGCATTTATTTCCGATTGTTGATGAATTGATGATGAAATATTAAAAAATGTTTCGTCGCTCAGAATTGTGTTAATTGGAAATCGGCGCTATCGCAATTTTTTTCTCGATCGGAACGATCTTTCTCGCGATTCGACAGCCTCGCCGAGACCACTTGGAACTTTTCGTTTCAATTGCTAATGTACACACACGAAAAATTATCTTTAAAAAGGAAAATATTTGCTTAGTCGATGGTGAATGAGTGGAACCATGAGTCTAGGAATATAATACGTAAGTCCACTTTATTAATCCTATCACGTTATCGGGCGTTCCTTTACATACATTATTTATTTACACTACAAACTATTTAAATATTTCTTCATTTTTTTCACGAGTTCATTCAACCTTTTTACAATATTTCGTCTTGTTCTCATTCTCACGTTAATGTGTGTCTTTCCGGGCGTGTATATCGCGTTCAGAGTACGACGTGTACTTTGTTTTCCTTTTTTAATTGATGCAATAATCGTACATTCATAAAATGTCTCACGCTCCAGTGGACATTTATTTTTCCTCAATATGTTATCACTTATTGATCGTTTCATAATATAAATAATACGACGGGTCGTCCGAACGTCAAAGACGGAGCTGTCACGAGGAAGCAGCTGCGTTTTTCTCCCTTTTCGTCTTCGCTACATTTGCTTTTTTCTTTTCTCCATTAAATACATTATTTTCTCAACTTTTTGCGTCATTCAGTCGCATCGTTAGTCACAATCAGTGTATAAAAATAAGAGCCTCCGGTAGACGACTTCGGGTTCTGCAGGACTCATCAACGGGTCACGACCAATCGATCCGGTCTGCACACAATAATTATAATATATCTGAGCATATTTTCTTCACTTTTTATCATCCAGCTGATCGCCGCGCCTCGCACCCTCAAAATTCGCTCTTTATTTTCTCAATTGTATGAAAAAACGTCCTGAGAATCCCAATGAAAAAGAAACCGCCCATATTTCAAAAGTAAATAACAAAGAAAATTATGTGAGTTTTGGAAAATTGAATGCAAGAGGATTTTCGAACGTTTTTTGAAAAATTTTCCATGAATCCGGTTTTGGTTTTTTTTTGTTAGTTCGATAAATAAGTAGGCTATTAATTTGCAGGTTTTTTTTTCCTTTAAAAGACTCGGTAGCTGCCACTTGGGATTATCATTAACATTTTTCACTCCGTGGGTCAGAAAAGAACGTGGAATAACACTCTCGATTCTAAACCTTCTCCTCATTGCTCGCCACTCTATATTTTTACCACGAAACATTGCAACGGAAACGACCGAGATGAGAAAGAATGGAAAAACAAAACAAAAAGTCGCGTATTTGTTTTTTTTTTGTTTTTTTCCTTTAAAATTGTTATTTTCGTTTCCGTCGTGTCTCCCTTCTTCGGCTCACCGTCGATTACAATATCCAGGCACTAACACAAGTCGCGTCCCATCAGTCCTATTAACTTATCTATGTTAATCACAAATTAGTGACGGCGCGTAAAGCAAAAGTGATCTCAGCTCGAAGTTACGACTCATTAGCATAATCGAATGGACTGCGACATTTTTTTTTTTTTTTGCACCCTCATGAATACGTTTTTTTCATTCGGTCTGGATGGTCTTTCGTAACGATTGTAAACTCGCAATTCGTATGTCGAAATGAGATCACGTCGCACACGTACACGGTTTCATATTTACACCTAAATCACAATTTATTTCTCTGTGATAAAATTCATCAATCGTTCGTAAACGTCTTTTTCGTCTCCCTTCCTTTCTCTTTGTTCCCCAATGAACAATTGATTGGTTGCAGCAAGGAACTGTGTAGTACAATATTCTTCAAGTCACTTTTAGTCGTACAGAGCTGAGGAATGGGCACTATTTGACTGAAAAATCCATGATTTAATATCAAATTTTCCCAACAATAAAGAAAATTATAAAAAACGATTCTACGCTTCATTTTTTTAGGTTCCTCAGACGATTTCGATATATTTGTTGATTTCTAACCAATATTATCATTTCATTGCTATTATTATTACGTAATTATTGTTTCCTTGGTGTTGTTTTTTTTTTTTTTTTTCATTCTAGTGCTCATACCTTTACAGAATTGATTTCGTGATTATGAACATGTGTTTATATATCGTTATATGTATTTATATCACTCTCGAGAGTCTCAGCATGAACGTTACACGATTAGTTCGGACGCTTTACAAATAAACGTGATAGCTAGAGTTAACGAGACTCAATTTTTCCGACGTCCTTTAATTAACGGAGTCGGTTGATACAAGTTGTGCAAAAAGATTGCAAGAGTGGGATTTTTCAAATTTGAAACTTCTTCTAAATCATGATAAAGGAAAAAGATTCTGCGCGAGAAACGTGCAAATCAGGAAAAGTGGTTGGCCGACAATTTTCTTTTGTTTCTTCATCCTCAACGTTACGAACCATAAAATAAAGTGACAAAAATAAATTATTCTTCCAGGTAATCTCTGCGTGGTCGGAAGAAATAATTCCAACAAAGTTTCACAGTTTTGTTTCTCGTTCAAAAATGATTTCGAAAATTTGAGTCAGTAGAAAATCGGCCAACATTTTTGCACCACGCCAAGGGAATCGGAAAGATACTGCTAAAGAAAATCGCAGCTCAATCGATGATATGTCCAATATTCCAAACGATTAATTGAAAAATTTTAAGGAAACAGTTTTCGAAACGCTAGAGAAATGCTCAATGGAAATGAAGTGAATTGAAGTTTGTAAATTTCCTGTATCAAAAGTTTTAAGTACCAAACTATAATATTCTCTGCACTGGAATTTCGCATCGACGAAAAGAAGCGACGGTGAATAATTCTTAAAATAAATTCGAACCTGAGAAACTGTTCGTCGCAGAATCTCGATATGATTATTTCACTGGAACAAAAAGCATTGTATCTCCAAGCAATTCACTTCACTCCCGAAGAGGACTAAATTTTTTGAATGCTACGTTGGCCAAAGCCGAAAGATCTTCAAAGTTCACTTTGTCATTAAAAAACACAATGAAATAAAAAAATAAATCACAACGCGAGTCCGTAGGACGAAGAAAAAAATGCTCATTTTGGAATGCAGCCTCGAAACAATTGAAATGTGCAAAGTGGAATGAATAACTCATTTGCGTCTGTTCCATCTGTTTGCCACCGGTTACATTATTTTTTCTAAAATTTATCGTCGCCTACATTTTTCGTTAATTACCGGAAACGAGCAATAATTATAAAAGTAAAGTAAAATAAAACAAAAAAGACAAAGCATCCGCATATTTCGTAGATATACATATAAAACATAAAGATTGTCTAGGATTCATGGTGACCCGATAGAAATCGAATTTTTCCATGATCGCACGACACGACTCGTCCTGGGGACGAAAACATCGTTGAATTCAACCAACAGATGGACACAGCCTGATTGATATTTAAAAAAAATCGTAAAAATAATAATAATCATGATAATATAAAAGAAAATAACGAACATACACGTAGTGAAGTAGAATACCAAACACATAGAGACAATTTAGTGTTCAGAGAGACGTTAGATCGGGTAATAATCGTAATACCGAATAAAATTCGTTTGCATAATCTCTTTCTTTCTTTTTTTTTTCAATAAACCATCGAAAATAATATCCAAGTAATTCGCAGTTTGCGAGGCAAACTGATTCTTGACGTCAGTGTGATTCACGAGTGGCATTTAAATTGAAGTGATATCAATGAAAATGATCTCGGAATAAAAAAGTGCAGGAATTTGAAAGAGAAAAAGTGGATGCAAAAAAAATTTGGGTCACAATAAATTCTATGGGGTTTTAATAGTATGAGCTTATGCGTCGTCGTCTTTTTTTTCGTGATTGGTGGTTAGCGTTTTCTAGCCTTCGCTGGAAATCGGGTGACACTCGAGGGAATCGCAATCGGCGAGTGCCTCGCCTCTTCTCAGTGGAAATTCGTCAGTCGAAAGACTTTCGGCAGCCATTGCCGTGGAATTGATGCTGTCGAAGTATCGCGATGGCCAGGCCGATGTTGGTCTGAAATGACGGGTTGGCGAGCCGAGAATAAATTCGACACGCGTCGATCCTGTCACTGATGTTGTTTCCTGATTCAACGAGTCCGGGTACAACGAGGATTCGCTGTGACGAAAACTGGTGCTCGACGAACACCACGAACTTGGCGGATCGGTCGTGAAACCCTGGAATATTTATAATAGAAAAACGAAATTAAATACAAAATTGATCGAAACTTTCTTCCTTCTTTAGCTACAAATTTTCAATGATTTTCCTTGTCTCGAGGATCATAATAATTCAAAGACTGGCAGGAAAATTTTGGTCGATGTGTCATTTTTTCCAATCGAGGTAATTGCTACCATTCGCGGTAATTAAATCACGTAATTAATGTGTCAAAATGACGATTGAAACATTAAAGCAAAGAATGCAAATTGAATAGTCGACGAAATGAAAATGTTACACGATCCTCAAGTTTGAATGCGAAAAAAAAAAGATATTCGGTTTTTATTGTACTCGTCACAAGTGACGTGAATCTTTCAATGTCGGTTCGAGATTGATCAGGAGTTCCTGATAAACTTCAATTATTATCGAGCCTCAAGTGTCATCGAGATCAAGAAAGCGATATCGTGGGATATACTCGAAAATGTCTTCGTTCATTCGAGTTTTCCCTCGAATTTAAAAAGAGCTTGAAAAACGATTAGTTATTATATTCAATGTTATTACATGTTGTATACGCATAGGTGGTCCGCAGGCCAAGCAGGTAAGCGTGTGGTCGATTAGGTCGCTCATTTTTTGTGTGTCTTTGTATTTTAAACCATAGCTTTATATACATTGGTAATTCGCGTTTCTATGTCCCTCATACGATTCGGACAAACCAGAACTGGCAAAGTAAAATATAATATCAGCAAATAAAAAAGAGCAAATTAAATATAAAATTGATTGAGAATGAAAATGAAACGAAACCGTACATACACTTTTGCACTCTGCTTGGTGGCAAGAATGGGCACGATCGGAATTATCCGAAAAATAAATGTTTCATGCGATAGAGAATCATGCCAAAAACTAATTCATGCAAAAAAAATCCATGCCGTTCAAATTCGGTCGGAAATTTCCAATTATTTTCGAGATTCTTCATTCGCCAAATTTGGGAATTTTTACTCCTTCTACGAGATTTTTAAAAAATCATACAAAATTTCAATTTTCATGCTAGTTCCACTGAGAAGGTTCCTCAAAGTTATGAAAGAGTAAACTCGACGCTGTGACGTCGTCGGGATTAAGTTCGAATCGTGCCCATTCCACATTTATGTAATACAGCATCGACAATAATTCTTAAGTCTACATAAAACGTGAACAAAAAAAGGCAATTCGTGTGCGTGCTGTATAAAGGTAAAATGAGATAATGTCGACATGAACGTAGTAAATATGCTCAGAACCAAGACAAGCAATTTTACAGTTTAGAGCTTACGTCGAGAAGACAAAAGAAAATAATGCAAACCGTAAGCCGTTCGTAATGGCAGTGTAAATGATTTACGAGACTTCGTGTCGCCCTTGCGAAATATAAAAGACATTCTAATATTCGTGATGCTTCGAAATACAAATTAGCTCGACACGCGATCTTTTGTTTCTCTTGGATATACATCATCCATACTTTGTGACATTGAAAGGTCTGCGCTGTGATATCAGAAACGAGAGACAAAAGACAACTCGTCGTTTTTATGAAGCAAAATTTTCCGATACCGATTTATTTTTCTGCATTGATTTAATGCGATGTTAATTTAAAAAAACCCGCAACCATAAAAATAAAAAATAAAAAATAACGAAACGTACACATCGAATCAAAAATTAAAGTTTTTATATTTTTCAAATGAAACGAAATTCCATGCGTTAATGTAAACCTCCCAGGTTTGCTCAGCCACATACGACGAGCAATTGAGTGCACAACTGGCAAGGGCAAACATCATCAACAGCAGACCACAGGATGCCCAGAAAACCAAAATGTAAAAATTCATAAAAAGAAATTAACACAATCGATTGTATGTCATCGAGACGTGTCGAAAATTGAACTTTGCACATCCATACTCGTGACGAAACGAAAATACAAAAGCCAGTATGGTCAAAAATCATTCCTCGTGACCACTGGATAAGAATTCACACATCTCCACACAACTTGCTGAGAACGCTGGGAATCGCTGAACCACAATAAAGTTGTTTCGAATTTTCGTATTCTCACGTGAAAAATTTAAGAGTAAAAAGCATGGGCTTTTGAGGCAGTCTAGAAAAGAAAACAATGATTCGATTTCCGATGAAATTCGATATTTCCATAACGAAAAGAAAAATTCCAGCAGTTACGCAGAGAATGTGTGAATTTGATGGAAAATTCTAAAACGAAATTTTCCGTCATTGTTTGGAAATGATTGAAATTTGTACGAGAAGCCAAGAAGCTCAAATTTTCGGGAACACCAGACAAACACAAGCCTTAATACGTATCAGAGTCGTTCACCGGGTGCAGACCATAAGATCCAAACTACGTTGGAATTTTTTTTTTTTTAAATAGGTGAAGAATAAAAATCTAAGGACTGGGTACTACCGCTCTACTGGATGATGGAGGACGCAGGCGAGGCGATCTACAAACGAGCACAACGTCAGCTGACAGCGAACCAAAATTCAAAGAAATATAATTTTTTTTAAATAAAAAATAAAAGACAAAGAACTAACGGCAGAAGATGAAGAAAAAGCGTTGAAGCAAATGATAATAAAAGAAGCATAACTTACGAGAGACCGGCGGACGCGAGAAGGGGCCATTTTCGTATTGGACGGCCAGAGGGGTACGAGCCTCGAACTCACTCCGGATCAGACTTTTGCGGTAGGAGTAGTAGTAGTGGTAATAGTAGTAACTAGTAGTGGTGGTAGTACAAGTAGATAATAGTCATAGTAGTATTGGTTGATGGATCGATAGTTGCAGAGAGAAAAATTGACAAATCGGAAAAAAAAAACAAAAAGAAAACGATTTCGATAGTCTAATAAAACGAGGAGATCCGAAGTTCGATAGAACCAAGAATCAAGCGACCGGAATGAGTATAAAAAGTGCGAATTATCGGTTATCATAATAGTCAGACAAGGACGGAATCTGCGCCAATGCATTAAAGAGAGAAAAACAAAAATTCATCGATATTTCGTTCCTCTTATTGTGTTTTGTCTTTTTCTTTCGAGAAAAAAGTGGAGATATCAAAAATTTAACGCGTATTACTTTTTTACTGTCGATGCGCTTCGAACGACCCTAGAGACGGATTAATACTATGATAATAGTAATGTAGAAAACTTTCGGACTAGTTTAGTGTCGATAGAGAGAAAAGTAGAGGGAGGAAAAGTGAAAGAGAGAGAAGAGTTTATCAGACCCGATACTCGTGCTGTTTCCGTACAGGAGAAACAGATCAATGCGACATCTGGCGGCGAGCTAACGAAACGAAACTCGAACGTTTCAATTTCTCCGTACAATCGATTGCTCACGAAAAACGAAAAAAAAAAAAAAAAAAAAAAAAAAACCGCAAAAAAAACCAATAAATAAAAAAAAAAAAAAAAAAGCAAAAACCCAAAAAAAAAAAAAAAAAAAAAAAAAAAAACGTTCCAAAAGAGTGGAAAAGTTTGTGTAGAGATCGAACGACACAACATGATTTTTTGTAAATCTCGAGAAATGAAATGACCTCGCAGGTAGTACAAATTGGAGAAACGGTGACACGTTCGGCCAGAATGTTTCGCAATAATCTGTTTAACCGGAAGTTAAGAGCAGAGAGAAGTAAGAGTTGCTTTGAGTGAAAATAAAGGTTTTAGGAATGCCAGCAGTAACGATTGGACATCACTGGTTTAGAGTAATGAGAAAAGTCACCATTTGGCTACGTTCCGTCGTCAATCTACCTAGCAAAAGCCGCGTCGAATGGCGGTATTTTTGGGAGTAAAAAAACAAAAGGTAGGGGATATTGGTGGAAATGTATCGAAGAGAAATGAAGACTGAAGGTCGAGAGGGCAGGGGGGAGTATTGGAGCGAGAGGATAAAACAAAATGGGCTAATCGCATCGTCGAGCGAGTCGGGTATCGAGACTATCGGCACGATACCATTTGAACAACGGCTACTTCATCCAATTGCTCATCCAATAGGGCAGCTTTGATGATGATCGTACCTTGCCGCTATCGTTATCGACGACGCTAGGACGTGCTAAGCTCTGCGAACGTCTGGCAGGAGCGGGTGGCCTTCTCGGCGGTGTACCCGGTGGATATAACGAAATATTGTTATTGTTACAGGTATTGCCCGATTCGAGAGAATCGCGAGCGCGTGACAATGAGGTTGTCGAAGATGTTGTCGTGGGTGTTGTCGGGCTGGTCGTTATTTTGTTAATTGAATCACGATTGGTATTGTTGTTACGAGACAAAGAACGATTGAGAGACTCTCTGCTCGCCTCTTTTCCCGATGTTTTGCTCGTCGTAATGCTCTGCCTGTTGAGAGATTCGCGACTCGAATCTCTCGCCGTTCCTCGAGATAGCGAAGATTTCGTTGTTCCAGCGTTGCTCTCGCGACTCGAGTCTCTCGGTGGTCTTGAGTTTAGAGATTTTAATGATTTCAACGATTCACGACTGTCGTTCTTGCTCATCGTCGATGGTGGCTTTGGCGCTACCGGCTTCGTCCCGGATCCTAACAACGGTATCCGACTCGGTGGACGTCTCCGGGGTGATGGCTTTATATCCGCTGAATGGTGATGATCTCGAGCTGATTCCGTACTACTCCCAGCTTCCGGACAACAAAGATCTCCTCTCGGCTCAGCTTCCGAATCGATATCAGGCTCCAGCTCCGTTGGTGGCCTTTGTTGTAGCCTCTCCAGCACTCGAACCCTCGCCTTCGTTCCTTCCAGTTCGATGTTTCTCTCCTCCAACTGTCAAATACAACATTCTTCATTAAAATATCTGTCTAGAACGTACAGAACAATGAACATGGTAATTTCCGAAATTTTTTCAAGTTCAAAATGTTAATATTCAAAGAAATGATGAAATTTTTTTTAAATACACAAAAAAGTTTATTCTTTTACTATGCAATTTTGGAATCAAGGTCACTCCCTCGGATTAAATTCTCCTGTGCAGTATTAAGCGAAGTTCTTAGTAAAAAATTAGCGAAAACTTGAACGCCACGTGGGAAAAGTTTTCAAACTATTCCCATAAGAATTGAGTGATGCGAGTTTCTGTATCTGGCAGAAATCGATTATCCCAATTTGACAATGATCCCATGGTGCTTTATCATTTTGACGTGACATCTCGCGAGCGGGCCTGGATTGTATTTTGTCGATGCCCTGAAAGCGTTTGTGCTCGAGAACGCAAGAAATTTCATTTAACATTCATAGTCACTCTCAGTGACACAGTAACGAACGATTTGTCACTCTGAGAAATGGAGATGGTGAAGAAAATTATAATGCACGAGTCTGCTCATAAAATATTATAATCAGCTCACCTGAAATCTGAGGTCATCGTTCTCCTCCCTCGCCTTGTCAAGACGCTCGGAAAGCGTTCCTGTACTTTTTTCCACTTCATCCAGTCTTTTTTGGAGGCACTGTTCGAAAATAAATGTCAAATTACCATTTTTTTTTCTCAATATTTGATATTCTCCTCGCTCTTGGCACTTGTAAACGTTTCAAAAGTCAGTGAAATTCATCAATTGTGTGTAATTTAATTTTTTAAACTTATTGTGGAGCAAAAATAACGGAAATATTTTTCTCGTTCGAAATTATTGTGGACAATATTTTAATAAGCATTTTTTGACGTTATTTTTAAAAGAAACTGGAATGTTTTTCTGAAAATTTCATCTTGAATGACGATTTTTATAAAGTGGTAACGCTTTGGATTCGAGTTCTGTTCTCCAAAGTCCTCGAATCTATTCTTCGAAATCTGTAAAGTTAAAGTCGGTTTTTCTTTTCGCTGTGAATACGAAATGGGTTTGAAGGGAAAAATGGATGATTTTGCTACCTGATTATGGACGGTAGTGGTGATGAGGTGTCGCTGAAGTTCGAGGGGTGAGTGTTCGCGAAGTATCGCAGCGATTTTGACGCCATCGACGTCTCCAACGTGAGCGACACGGGTGGGTGACACGAGTACCGAGTCAAGGGCACCAAGTCTTATTCTTCTCTCATGAGCAGCAGTCTCTGGATCAGGATCGAGCTCGATAGGTTGAAGGACAGCTCCATTGGTCAAAGCACTTTTGTCTATGGTTCTCGTACGAAATCGATTTTTATGAGCTTTGCTGGAGGATGTGGGAATGGTGGTGAATGCGGATTGTTTGCTACCACGTAAGTGGACGCCACAATGTTTGGGTGAGGATATATTGCCGCCAGGAGTCTGTCCAACAGAGGCTTGTTTTCTTTGGGCTCCTGGCGTTACGATCTCGTTTCTTGTTTCGAGTACAGAACGCAATCGATCTTCGAGGCCATTTCTGAGTGCCGACAAAGCTGCCAATTCGGTTTGTAGTTCTTGAGCTCGTGCACGACTCGATAAAGTCTCAGCTTCGAGCTCGGCAACTTTGTCGAGCAATTGTTCTTTTTCTCTCCTTAAAACGATGAGTTTAGATCCGTCGTCTCGACACGAGTTCGCCTCGTCCTCGTGTCTTTTCGCTTTGTCGTTTATCCGACTGTTTCTCAGGTCATCATTGTCCTCGTTCGCCGAATGCTCACTCTCCGCTTCATTATCATCGCTTCTCGTCACGTTTCTCACAGCCTCGAGTACATCACCCGAAATACCAAGTTCCTCGGGGCCCACACTCTCCAATCTTCCCTGCAACGACTCAACCTCCTCTCTCAATCTTATACCTTTTCTGTGTATAACATCCAACAAATTCCACAATTCGTCTTCCGCCTCATCGAGCACCGGTCGAGGGCTCGTTGGTCTTGGGATCGCCGTCGACGCGCTATCTTTCGATGAAGTTTCTGTACTGAAACCCGAGTCCTGTACAGTCGCACTGTTTTTGCTACCACCGCTGTGCGAGTTGCTGCGACTTCGTGGCAACGAGGAGCCCGAAGATTCACCTTCTCTAACCGGCTGTGCAACTCGTCTCCTCACTTTGCCAGGTTCCCACTCGCTGATACGTCGCGACGACGGACTCGAAAGTGGCAGCGGTATGTGCGATGATGTCTGCGATTGTGACATCACCGACACAACGGCTGACGACGACGACGACGACGATGTCGCCATCTTGTGCCTGAGGTTCGGGAATGTCTCGATAACGAGATCCCGAAATTCAAGCAGAGCACCGACCTCATTCTGCAGCTCCTGGAGGGCGACCAACGATTTGGCCTGCTCGCTTATCAGATAGTGGAAAGGTCCTGGCCTCAGTGGCATGCAGTCCATGCCAACTACCTCGTTCGATACCACCACACCATCCGTCGAACCACTGCCGCACTGCTGTAACAGGAATAACCAAAAATTTAGTCATATTTCGTTTATGCCAATAATCTTCTCGATAAATCCAACAAAAATATCATTTCTGACCATTTTTTCTTATAGAAATACATAATTCTTCTATCTCGACTTTCGCAATCTGGGAACGATGTACTTCGAGGTACATGAACGATCCATCGATTAGAGCGAAGCAATTTTTTAAGTAATTGAGATCCTCAACTACTTAATAAACAAAAAAATATATTGTTGCAGAAAAAATAATGAAATTTTGGCCCAAGTTCATCATTTTAACGTTTAGCCTCAACATTGTATCATTTTTTACCCGATTTCGCAGAGTATTGTCGGTTTATTGACAATATAGAAAGCTCCGGAGTTGGAAATCTTGTCGGTGTTTTTTTTTCATACAACGAGTTTATTCATACAACTCCAACATTATACTGAAATGAAAATTTTGTTGAAAAATATGGATATTTTGGTGAATCCGTTCGACTAAACTTTGTTTTTTTGTTTTTTTTCGAAAATCACAAAATTCAGTCTTCGGAGCAAGAAATATTTTGGAAAGTCTCTTAGAAAAGTCGATTTTATATTAACGAAAATTTTGAAATTATAAAAAAATACTGAGTTGGCCGTATTCAACAATATATCGACGTTTTTTGACAAAATTTCATTTCCAGTGTATCATCGCTGTTTTATATTTTGATAGAATTTCCTTCGCGTATCACAGAAATGTGTAAAATTACTGCAAAATTTGATTTCCTCAGAATGACGTTTTTATCCTGGGCAGACATATCGAGTATCGATTCGTTAGAAATCTGTGCTGACGTGGAATGACAGAATGATTTTTTTTCAGAGCGATGAGTGATTAATTAGGATGTATATTTATTCGTTGTAATTGATTGCGATTGATGGAATGAGTAATGGAGTTACAGAAGAAACAACGAGAATGGCAAACGAAGAGAAAGAGAAAAATGTTGGTTCAGGTTGGCGTGAGGTCAGTGAATCGAGCTAGCACAGCATCCAGCATCCGGTTGCAATCTTGATCGCAAGGTCGGCCAGAAACATAAGGAATGGTTCTGGGGAACCATCCACGCTGATTGAAAATTCCTCGGGAAAATATCGAGTCGAATGGACGTCAAAATGTTCGATTCCCAAACGAAGAGTCACCCGGGAAACGCATGAGAATTCGTACGAAAATACAGCAAAGCATAATCACACAAACGTCTGCCAAAAATGACAGAACGAGCTTTCTCGACGCGGTTGCTATTTTGATAATTACGTGAGTCGGGAAGTTCATTAAGAAGCTGGTGAATCGAGGAACTGTAGAGCGCAGACATTCGTTTAGCGCAATGGCGCAGCGTCGGCGATCAGGATTATCTTTTTTGCTAATTATCCACGGAACATCAACTCCGTGGATAAACCAGCAGAGTGTCAGAATTTACGATGCGACGACGGTGAGCATACTCGTGTATAATTAACCGATCAAACGAACTTACCTGTTGTGAAGTTCGATCGTAATTATATGTAGAGTCTCGTTTGAGATGATTACATCGTAGTACCGTCTACTTCCACGCATAA
>JAPYYS010000345.1:0-105903 GCA_030522525.1 Campopleginae sp. 14b
TCTTTCCTCCCCCCCCCCCCCCCCCCCCCCCCCCCCCCCCCCCCCCAAACCGTTCGATCGATATTTCGAACCTTCTCGCCTTTCCAAACACCGCGTCATTTCTCGTACTCACGTTTGACTCTTCCCAAAGTTACTCGAGACATTATAGTACTTTGTGTCTCACAAAGCACCGAGCCACGGCCGTTTATCGAGGCTCAAGATTATCGCGAACTCTCGCTAGCAACCGGGCCTTGGCCATCGAATGAGAAATTCCAATATTTTCCTAAATAAATCAAATCGAATTGCTACGTTTGAAATATTGAAAAACAATAACGAGCGTTGTTCAAGGAAAAACAAAATTTCGATCATTTTGCAGTTTGCATTGTTGGAATTCAACGATATTCTGTTTTTCCTTGACCAGATCTCACGATTTTTATTGGATATTTAGTCGATGCAATAAAACGACATTTTATCAAGATCCAAAAATAAAATCGATACGAAAAATGTAATGATTTTTAAAATGGAATTACACTTTGGAATGCAACGAAATTCTGTTTTTTTCTTCATCACAGTTCGTAGTTATTTTGCAATATTTAGTCTGAACAATAAAACGATCATCTCTCGGTGCACAAAAACTAAATCGCCCCGATAAATGTCCATAATTTATAAAATTCAATAAATCCTCAATGGAAAAAGCATTTTCCGTTGAATCTTAACGTTGCAAACTTCAGCATGATCGGAGCCTCGCCTTCTTTACGAACGGAGTCGCGTTCATCATATCGTCGCAACATTTATCCTCCGGGAGGATATTGCACGCAGTGAGGGCATGTAAACAGAATTGTTAAATGCGGCATTGGCTGCTTCCGTAGGCGATATCATCGAGGTTGTTAAACTCGAGCAGGTACGACAATGTCGTTGGAAAGTAAATACAAAATTTATTCATGAACGAGTAAGAGCCCCGGAAAAAAGGCTTCTTGCAAGAAAAAGCAGCGACGACGCCTCGTAGAACGGCTTGCATGCTAGCCTCGTGCATTATACATGTAAATATGTGAGGTACAAAGTATAAATGTAATATGTGAAGGAAAGAGAGAGGGGGGGGGGGGGGGGGGGGGGGAAGAGAATGAGGGACTGAAAAAAATTTTCGTAGGGCGATGAGAAAAAAAGAGGAAGAGAGAGCGTCGAGGACCCGCGACGAGAATAGCCAAAGGGCGGGAAATTTGTGGGGAGAAAGGGAAACGAAAGTAAGAACCGAGGAGGGAAAAAAAAAGGTATGAAATATATGCAAGAACTATAATGCTTCGTTCCTATGAATACGTAATCTCTATCGTTCTCACATTCTATTCTTTTTCCTCTTTTCCCCCTCCCATAGCAATTAAGAAATTAAAGGTCCGCACGGGGCGCAGCTGGAATCGACTCTTTCCATTTTCATTATTCGCTAAAATATCCAATTTTTGTTTTAAACGTCATCCGCCAGATGACTTTTTTGTTTTTTACGGTTTTTCCTTCCGATCGGACGTCCCGAGACTTGAGGGAAGCGGGAAAATCCGGAAAAAGTAAGGCCGGAAAATGCAAACGCTTTTTCACCCCATTCTTGCGATTCTCTCTCTCTCTCTCGTGCTCTCTCAAGCTCGCACCCCCTCCTGTACCCAATGAAATATTACGAGGCCGATTCCGCGATTAGATTGCGGCAGCTATCTCAGTCGTTCTACATGTAATCGCCAAAACAATTTCCATTCATTCCCTCCGCAATAATAAGAATGGTAAACCTTAATCGCGTTGCGTTATAGTTTGCACTCGATTAAATAAGCATAATACTCTCTTGCCGGAGACCCCTGCGGATTTTACGTAAATACTAATATATAAATAAACAGCAAGAGTTTGTAGGAGCCTGAGCTATCAGGTTAAAGTTTGCATCGTTGGAATGCAACGAAAATCATGACCCTGAAGTTTGCAACGTCGAGATTCAACGAAAAATATTTTCTTCGTTAATAGTTTATCGAATTTTCGAAATTGTGGCTATTTTTCGGGTCGATTGAGTTTTTGGATCGCAAGATCGTTTTATTGTCCAGACCAAATATTGCAAAATAATTATGATAATAACGAAAAATATTTTTTTGATTGATTTTTTCTTCAATTTTCGAAATCATTACATTTTTCGTATCGATTTTATTTTTCGATCTTGATAAAATGACGTTTTATTTCCTCGAGTAAATATCCAATAAAAATCGTGATATCTGGTAAAGAAAAAATAATATTTTGGTGCATTCCAACGACACAAACTTAATAACAATAATTTGGCTATATTTGGTTTGGACACTAAAACGATTGCGATCGAAAAACTTAATAGAAACGAAAAATTGGCATAATATTTAAAATTCAATAAATAATTAATGGAAAAAGTATTATTTTTCGTTGCAAACTTGAGCATCATCCTGAGGTACGCTTCGTACTCAATTAAATAATCACGAGAGTGAATACAGAGGGAGAAATCCATTGGAAAAAGAATAAAAAATAAAAAAAACGCTTTTGACGAGTGTCATCTTTTGTAAAGAAGATTCGGTGCGTCGTCTTTGTTCCCCGAGCGCGACGAGGCATATCCGGTGCGCTTAGTTTTCCATCCTCATCCCTGGTGCTCCTCCCGCGATAGCTCTTTAACTCACAGCCGTACTCTCTTTAAATTCGAGCGTCTCAGGGTGCGTTGAATCCCGAGACGACGTGTGGCACAGTCTTAAAATAAACGGTTGGCCGAGGGCGGCAGAGCTCGCGCACTATATGCCGCCGCCGCCGCAACGCTGGTACGAAAACATGCGACGCGGATCGTTTCATCTGCTGCTGTGTGGCCAACACCCGACGACGACTAAGACTTTCCAGAAATGAAGAAAAGGACCGAGAGCAGTTTTTATTCTCCTTACTCTCATAGTCTCATCGTCCCAACGTTATATATACATATATCTCTATATAATATGCTCCTTGCACTCGTCCAATCCAACGTCGTCAAGAGACCGCTTCAATTTTCCGCTTCTCACTTATAGCCAGAGAGAAAAGTTACAGCTTTCAATTTGGTGCCGCCTGGTGGTGGTTCTGGTGCTGCTGCTGTTGGGCGAACTTACTCGCTCGCCGTTGAGCTATAAACGAGAATGAAGAAGAAGTGAGCGCGAGAAAAACGTAGCACCGAGTAAGAGATTGGGAAAGAGCACATGCCGAGAAACTGAGAGCACGAGAATCGACTTAATATCCGAGAGAGTCCAGACTCTCCTTCAATTTATTGTTTACCTTATCGCATCATCCTAAATCACGATACATACCCAGATTTTCACTTCGATTCGCTTTATATACCATATTGAATAACTGGCTCAACGTATTATCCCCGGGAGGACATAAATTTTCTTTAATCCCTCGATAAAGATGAAGAGCCTCGGATAAACACCTCGTGCTTGCCGCTTCTCGAGCATCGTCCAACAACAGCGTAGTTTCTTTATTTTTTGGACAACGATCAGCCTCTCCATCTTCAAGGAGGCTGGCTACATACGACAATATCATTAGAATTTCATAAAATTTGGTGATGATATTCTTCAGCACCGAATACGATGACACAAATTTTATTTTTATTTTTCGTCTTCATACTTTTCGAATTATTTGAGTTTACAATATATGCAAAAAATATATCTATATATATCTGAATCCTATGCTCATGCATGCTAACTCGAGTGTCCAATTTCTCGAAAACTATGTGGAATAAAAATCCTTCAAAAATTTGTATATTTATTTTTAATACTAAAGAGTAAGCTCACCAAATTTTATTAAATTCTAATAATTTCGAATTTTTCTTCAACAATCGATTTTCGATTGGCAAATAAGTGTCGAGGGCTCAGCTGCATATGAATCTTCGTCTCTGCTTAAAATAAATAATCCCGTTGCATTTCAAGTGATCAGAAAATTTTATTGGATAATATCGATATTTATCTCGAGACAGCGACCGATCCCTCACGTAAAGTTTTTTAAAAAAATTTTGGTTGCAATTGTCAAATGCATCTTGAGACATTCGCCTTGTTTGAAAAATGATTTCAGGCGGAATCCTCGGGTGCGATAAGTCGGGAGATGATCGAATCAAGGAGCGATGATGGTTGCTTGAAATCTGGCCGAGTAATGAGGAGGAAAAACAACGCGATACGAGATCAAGTGCCACCGTTGGCGAGCACGTGACTCGAGATCTTGAAAGTTGCCGCAAGACCCTAAGGATTGAGGGAAGTGGGGGGAGGGGCGAGAAATGAATTGTTTGTGAATAATCGAGAGGGATAAATAATGCCGGGATTGAGAGAAACGAATATTTGTTGAGATTGAGACCCGGTGGATGGATAAAACCGCGAGGATGGACGAGGCTCGTGGCTCACCGGGGCGCCGGCTCTCCCAGATTCTCGATCCGATCGCTCGGCTCGCCTCGGACTTCGGGAGCTCGAGCTCCGCGCCCTGCAGCCCTCGTATGGGCGTTCGGGGCTCTGCCAGGGACAACATCGAGTCCGCGCGGTCCGAATCTTGTCGCGGAACCTCCAGCGGTCCCGAGAGTCCTCGCTTGTTGCCCAGACGAGCTAGACAACCGCCTGTACCTCCGCCGAGGCCGAGTCAGCATCAGCTCCACCAGCACACTCATCAGCATCATGGGCAACAACATCGAAAGGAATCCTCATCGAGCTCGTCTTTATCACCGCCAATTCACTTCCGGAACTCGCCGTATGTCAATGTGCCCTGTAACTTGGTCTTCCAGAAGGACAAGAGCTTTGCCGAGAGCGCTAAATGCGCTGGATATTCGGAGCTCAAAGAAACCGCCGGGGCTGCTACCAGCTCGACGGCTCCGGCGGCCAACGCTAAGCCCCTTAATATCGTTGGCAAATGCAATCCTTACAGTTTCACCTCCGAACCCAGTGGCCGCGTTGAATACGCTGACATTGCAGAAAAAATCAATTATTCAACCCAAATCGATCTTGGACCGAATAGTTTCGAGAACAAAGCCCTCGACGTAACACAAAATTTCAATCGTCTCGGAAGGTCTCTGCACGATCAACAGCCTGCAACTTCTTCGAGAACGAATCTCGACCGAAGTTGTTCATTCAGCACGAGCCAACATCCGGTCCACGATCGGAGGGAATTCGGCAGCGATCCTCATCGATTGCTCATCGAAAGAGCAGCCGCGACCCTCGCAACCGCTTCCACACAATCATCCACTGTTCCTAAAACCACCGGCTGCGCTCTACCCGGCACCGATCACACCAAGAGAGACAAATCTGAGCTCAGACCCACTCATGGATCTTCCAAAAGCTTCGACGGATATTCCTCCACGGTCGAGGAACTCAACTGGCAAGAACGCTGCTTAGAACTTCAACTCGAACTCCACAGGAGCAGGAGCCAGGCCACTAGGGTCCGGGACATGCTACGGGAAAAGGTAAGTCGGCTAATTATTTCTTAATGCATATTCTCACGTCTCGGTCTACCACCTCGCGCTGTCGGAATCGACACAAGAAACATTCCAATCAAATTTTCCGACTCCCCATACCCCCGCTCTCTCCCTCATTTTCATTCTTAATTGATACGATTTAACTCCGCGCTCCTGTGAAATGACCAACGAAACTTTATTAGCCAAGAGTGCGCGCGCGCGTCCTCTCTAATGTACTCGACGGGATCAACGTCATTACCGGCGCGGTGATAAATATTCAAAAGGTTCGAGCGAGAAGAGACCGCCGACGGACTGAGATTAGATCCCTCGTCGAGTTAACTCCAGAGTACCAGTCGGTCTCGTGGTCGCGTGAGAGAGTCAGCAAAGGAAAGCTAATCGGGTCACCGAGCCGCCTCCTCCTCCCGTTACTCCATCAACCCTCCCACGCTAACTCGACTCTACCGAGAGTCTGTTACCGTTGTTTCAACCAGCCCCAGCCCCTGCTCCTTACACGTAATCTCTTTTTAAATGCAATCTCGCGATCCCTGCTCTACCGCCTTCTCCATCGAGAATTTCCATTATTTTTAGATCGTTTAAGAATTTTTGTCCTCTGCTCCCGTAATCCTCGCGATCGACTGACATTATGGAAACTAAATGTTATCGCTAAATTTTCTTACGGTTCGGGCAAAGCGATCTAAACTTCTTAAGGTCGTTCGCTAAGTTAGAAAATATCATAAGAATTCAATCAAATTTCGTGATAATATTCTTCAGCATCAGAAACGATGGCACAATTTTTATTTCCATTTTTCGTCTACATAGTTGTCGAATTATTTGAATTTATAGTATGCAAACTATATACCTATATATATATATATATATATATAAATCCTGTGCTTATGTATGCAGACTTTAGTGTTTAATTACTCGAAAACTATGCAGAAAAAAAATCTTGAAAAATTTGTATATTCATTTTTA
Source organism: Campopleginae sp. 14b (assembly GCA_030522525.1). Taxonomy (NCBI): domain Eukaryota; kingdom Metazoa; phylum Arthropoda; class Insecta; order Hymenoptera; family Ichneumonidae; species Campopleginae sp. 14b. The sequence goes on from JAPYYS010000345.1 coordinate 6,383, forward strand.
ATCCTAAAGAGTATGCTCCACAAATTTCATCAAATTCTAATAATTTAAAATTTTCCTATGCGTTTTAACGAAAAAAATGAAAAAAATTGATAATTGTATTCGTTTCAAGACGAAGAGATCTTACGGATTTAGTGGGAATGGGAATTGCATTTTCACAATGTTGGCTGTGCCCTCGGAGAGCAATGACAATTGGCGACAAACGACGCGTGACTGCCAACCAATAAGGGATCATGACGATGGGGCTTTTGTTTTTTTCCTCTTTCCCATTTTTACCGTCCTTTGAGTTAGCCGAGCTCCATGCCTGCTGGGGTTTCGGTACATGAGAGACTAAACGAATTCGCACGGGACAACACACACACATTCGGGAAATCCCTCCGGTACGCTATCGCGCCAAATCCCTCTGCTCGTTGCTTTTTATACTAGGTGCAGTTTTCCCGATCAACGCCCATCAAATTCGCGGCTATCGCTGCCTCGGCTGACTAAACGTCGAGAGATCATTTTTTTCCTCTTTTTTTCCCATATTTATTTGTCTTTTTTGTTTTGTTTTCCTGTTCGCCGCTCTATCGTCTTTTCCCACACGCATCCCCCCCCCCCCCCCACTCGCAGTCTCTTCTCCCTTGTACCTTTTTATATTCTCTTACTTGGCCTTCACATAAACTCACACTTTATGATAATTTTATGCGACTTCGTGCATACGTCAAGAAAACGCTTTACGCTTTGCTCCCTCATCGTCATCAACGCCCAGGGAGACTCGACCTAGATCCTCTTACACTTTGCCTTACACCCCGCGTGTGCTTTTGCCTCTTTCAATCCTCGTATTATGCCGCCGTAGACGCGACGCTACCACTCGTTAGTTTTTTTTTCTCTCTCTCTCTCTCTCTCTCTCTCTCTCTCTCTCCCTCGATCTCGGTACCCCGTTGATTCGTTCTTTGCCTCGGCGCACCCCCCGGTATCGAAACTCGTTGGTATGCATAGTCACGGGCGACGATTTAACGCGAGCATTTTACCCCTAGATAAGGCACACCGCGCCGTTTTCCGTACGCCTCAAAGGACACGAGCATCGAGTCGATGCGATCAAGAGAGAAAGCCGAGACCTCGAGCGAGCAAAATTCCTACAAAGAAAAACGTTTTTCTCTGGCCTTACTCTCTCCTCGTCCGCGGCGGCTTCTGCTACCAAAGACCGATTGTATAACCACAGGAACAATGACCCTCCTCCATTCCGCCAAGCCCTTCGAAGCCTCCTTTTCAATGAAATTGAATCACTCGATCCTGCGGAGCTCATCCTCGCGAGATGAAGGCAAAGCCACTCCACCGCGGAGATAAGAAACTCATAGACTCTTCCTTTCTCCATCCCGTATACTCACTCCGTATTACTTTCTCATGAAAACGGGGATATGAGACGAAAATTTCGTCCGAATTTTCTCGTCCCCGGGCCCTCCTCGCTTCACAATAATTCAACGCAGTGCCTGTCTTTGAAAATTATTTAATAAATAAATGATGGATCGTACAGCAACAGCAGAGACCATCACCAACCACCAGACTCCTAGTTTTCGAATGAAATTAATTGACAAAGCTCAATTTTTCTCGGAACTCTCGTCGATCCTTCAACTCTCTGCGATACATCGTTCGTTTAGTATATCGCGCACGCGCGCTCCTCTCGATATATATATATATATATATTTGTTATTTTCTCTGTCGTTTATTTTTTCGCTACGTTTTTCAAGCGTCTCTCGTGTTTCCATCGATTCACGGATCGCTGCTCAAAAAGTTGGTGGTCCACCTATCCCGTTAACACGGACAAACGACGTCCTAATGAAAAAGCCCGCTTCGAACATATGCCGGTATCGCGAACAGGCTGCGCTTGTGTGTTGCTTTTACGTGTTTCGGGCTCATGCGGTTGTATGTTTTTGTGCCAACCGAGCCGGAGAATGATCGAAACGAGAGCCCGCCGCCCGAGAGAAAACGTTACGATGAGACAAAGGAGCAAAAGAGCAAAGCTACAGAGAAAGATGGAGGACGGAACGACGACGTGAATTGCCGAGTCGGACAGCCGGAAATTACGTTCATTCGGGCTCCGCGGTGTGCTCCGTCCTTGCCAATGAAAATGGCCTGTAAAGAGAAGCGAGAAAGTAAACATTTTGCTGCGCTGGACGCGAACCCGAACGATACTCAGAGAAAAACCGGATGCTCACTCGGTCACTCCGACGCCGGTCCTTCTCTACACACCAATAGCTTTATATTTCGTTATACGATACACCCTCCTCGACGCTATGAACTCTGATGTTTTCGACCTTTTCCCTTTTACCCGCTTTCTCGACCAACCCCCAACCCCCCAACAAGCCTCTCTCACTCGTTCTATCCCGCTGTCTGTAAAAAACCATCAACCAAAATTTGCCGGTTGAATCCATGGCAGCGAACAGACAGCATCGAGTTTGCCGAGTTACACACGCGCTAGCGATTAATTTCACCGTTTGCCTCTTAACGGTTATCGTGTGCTCGTCCCGCATCCAACTGGAATATATGAAATATTCATTTCCGGTCTCCTGGCGATGGATCATGGATCCGCTATTCCGGAAGATAACTCAGTGTAAAATCTCATTTGCATATGTACCTGCACCCTCGTATTTCCACTTGGATTCCCCCGGCCCCCGAGACTTTTTCCAGCCCCGCGCCACGACTTTTTTTTTCTCGTCACAATTTGAAAAATTTTCGGACCCCGATATCGTGACGAAGATGATAAAGAAAAATTGGAAAATTTCAATCCTCCCAACCAAACAAGCCTCGCTCCCCCTTTTAACTGCAATTACCGATAAATGCTTGCACTAAAAGAATAATAAACACGATGAAATAACAGCCTGGTGCGGTAAAGCACGCCCTGGGTACAAGATCCAAGGGGAAAATGGCTCGTTCGTATATTTCGATTGATACGAACGATGTTACGTCGAGAGGGGCTCTCGCCAATAAGGTTTGCGCTGCTTCACACCCCGCCAATATCCCAGAAAACAGACCTCCGCCATTCCTCTTCAGCTCTACAAACATATATACATGTGGATACACGTACGAGATATAGAATCGTCGAGTATACCCGAGGGAACTGTACGACTCAGCCACCCGTTACATTATCCCTCGATATATCCACCATTATCTTGATTTGTTGCATCGGCAACATACCAACAAGCCTTAAATTTAACAAACTCTCTAAACACTCTCTTTCATTCCTTCAAGCATCCTGCAACAGGATTCTTATCAATTTTTCACGGGGAACCTACAAATTTTCCGTATATCAAGCAGCAACTGCCAAACACGTGCTTGGCCGCCCCGATTATCATTTTTTCCGCAAATGGATGAGAAGAATCTGCCAGAAAGATCGCCCCAAGTAATGACGAGCAACCGGTCACCATAACGAAAGGGACTCTCCTGGACCCTCCAGTCGCGGCTTTAATCTCGTTTTTTCGGCCTCGCCTAACGTCACACGTGCATCTTTCCCGGCCGAGGGTTGCGGCTCTACCGTGACGTCTCCTCGCAAAATCCGACCAAAGAAAACGCCCGCGAAAGAGAGAACAAATATATAAATGCTCGGGAAGTCTCTTTCATCATCGCACCCGTTACCACGACAACCAACACGACGACGAGCCTCCTCGTGTGCGCGCTTTCCACCTCTTACTCTGACTTTCGCCAATCGCTCGCATTCATCTCTGTTCGCCACAGCTTCCGAAATGATACATTCGCTAAGGAGGACCCAAGAAGGGTGTCTCTAATTGGTCTAATCTCCAGAGACCTCGCGGATCTTCTCTCACAAGTTTCCCTGCCCATGTTTTCTTTTCTTCATATATATATATATATATATATTTCTCTCCTTCAATCTTCTTCTCGCTCTTCATCCTTCTCGAGACATAACTACCGAGAGACGATGACTCTGTACCTCGCGTTCAAACTCTCGTACACGTCGACGAGCTCCTTATTTTCTTGGCCCCGCAAAAACACCGGCGCCAAAGCTTTCTTTCTCATTTTCTCGACACACATTTTCATCTTAAACCTCTATTTTATTCCCTCACAATAATTCCCACACCTTTTCGTTGCTCCTCCTATGGGAACTCTCCTCCTTGTGGATTTTACTTGTTCCCTCAAAATCCGGGTCAGCCCAGTTCGCGCCCGAGAAAGCCTCCTCCAATTCCTGCATCCGGAAGTCTCGTCGTATTACACATCCGTCTTATTGGCAGCTTTCGTCAATAGGACGGAATAAAAATCGATATAACCGACCTCGCGACTCCTCGCCAGACCAGAAATATTCCCATTTCAAATCGTATCTTCGCTTCTCTTCCTATATATCTGCGCTTATATATTTTCGGACTGATATCGAATCTCATACATCGACGGATTTCGACGTCTATGAGCTCCTCCGTGCCAAGTATTACGCCATTCTCCAATCTCAAAAATAAAATAAATATATTCTCCCAAGAATTTATACTTCGGAGCTCGAAATTCTCTGCCAGCTTCCGAATCATTTTGAAAATTTTCTTGGTCACTCGAACAAACGATTCTCCTCGTTATACGAGACATTTTCTACCTCAAGGTCACACATCCGTTGGCATATACGAATTGCCCTGGCACGAACGCAAAATCCCTCCCAATTTCTCAATCAAATTCCATCAAATTTCATGTCGTCGGATCGATCATAATGAAGAAAAAAAAACGTTTAAAACGATTTTTTTGCGGTTTTTGGGATCGAACAATTGAGCTTTTGAAAATTCCCATGAAAATTTAAAGAAATTTTCTAAACGGACTAATTTTTCTTGAATTTTTCGTTTCGTGTAGACATTTTTTCGTATTTTCTGATCGATCGAATTATTCAGTTCGCTCCAGTGAAGGAATAAGAATATTCAGATCTTGAGATTCTTTCGTATTTGCGCGAGTGTGTACAAGGGGAAGAGAGATTCGTCGTTTTTGGTGAAAGGATCGCGAGTTTGTTTGAGTTGAGCAGGAAAAACGCAGCAAAGTAGAAAAAGGCAAAGTCGTCGGGGTCTTTTTCTCTCTCTCTCTCTCTCTCTTTCTTACAAGCTCGTGGCTCGTTCCGGGGTGTGCAACCGGCGCCACGATTCTCGGCGTCGAATTCGTCGTCTGTCGACGAAAACTTCCTCGCCAATAAGCTCCAGCGACGACGACGACGACGACGACGACGACGACGACGACGACGACGACGACGACGACGACGACGACGACGACGTAGATGCTTCATCTCGTTTCCTCTCGTGCCCATATCGCCCTCCCTCTCTCTCTCTCTCTCCGGTCCCTCAAAAACCTGACGCTATTATTACGTGTAGACGAAAACCGAAGGGAAGACGTAGAAGGACTTGAAAGAAACGTCGAGAAATCACAGACAGCCGACCAAACAATTTCTTCTCTTTTTTTCTCGCGTTTGTCGCGAAACGAAACAATTTCGTGGCTTATCCTAATGAGGCGAATGTCAGAAACATGCCGGCAGTATTTTCTGTACGAAAAATCATGGTGAAGCTCGCATCGATGCAATGCAACGGATTTAATGAATTTATTTCATTTTATTGACAGCAGAGACAACAATGGAACTGCAGTGTTGGTTTTGCAACAATTTTTACAAATGAAAGAACGAACGTCAAAGAAAACTTGAGGCAATTGCAAAAATTTGAGAAAAATTCAATGGATTAAATATTTTTCGTTCGACTCCAACGATGCAAAGCTCAATGTCATACGAAAATCATCGATCCTATGAAATTCTATAACGTTGAAGTTTGCATCGTTGGAATGCAACGAAATTCGTTTGATTCATCGGTTTTTGCCACCGAAAAATATATCTTCTCGAAAAATGTGTATAATTTTGAAAATTAACCAAATTATTAATAAAAATAAATATTTTCCGTTGCATTTCAACGTTACGAACGACACCATTATGAAAATCTTGATTCGTTTGCCATTTATTTTTGTCCCTCCCGATCAGACAGGATTAAAGAGATTTTTGTGAGTTTCTCCAATTTCATAATTAAAGTGTCCGGAATAAGAAAAAGGAGAATTAATCGTAAAGATAATTGTAGCCATTGCTGGACAATCACACGATGGAAAGTGAAATCCTCATCGAGGAATCAGACTCCCGAGTGATTGTTCTTTACGAAGCACTTTAGAGCATTGCTCTTCCGCTCCATTAGGATTGTCCGGGAGCAAGTTTCGAACACCTGCATCGTATTGTGTGGTTCAGAGAAGAAATTATCCGTTGCGGAGGAGACTGCAGAGGCGAAAAGAGCAGGACGAAGCACCACCCACCATCCCAGGCGTAACCAGCACTCTAGAACATCTTCTTCTTGCTCCCTTTGTCTTTTGCTCCATATTCGCCGAGCACAGAATAGAGAAAAGTGATCCAGCTGCGAGCTCCTGCTATGGGGTTAAGAGCTCGCAGTTTAGCAACCTTATAAGCCACGAGGCCAACTCAAAGTTTAGACGCAACACAGTCTCCCACATGCAATCTTCCATACAAAAAACAATTTCCAACATTCAGAGCTTTTCGTTCATTTATTTACTGACTGCGTTCGAGCGATCGGTATTCCTCCTCATTGAAAACGATGCAACTGAACAAAACATACTGGATCCATTATTTCGTAATGCGAGACACAAAAAAACAGCCGATTGACGGATTTCAATAGCCAATTTTATTAATATTCCATTAAGGAGGCTGGCTACATCCGACGGTATGATAAGAATTTAATCAAATTTGGTGATGACATTCTTTAGCATCAAACACGATGACACCATTTTTTTTCTATTTTTCGTCTCCATAGTTGTCGAATTATTTGAGTTTACGAAATGCAAAATATATATCTATATATATATCTGAATCAACTCTAGTGTTGAATAACTCGAAAAATATGCAGAAGAAAAATCTTGAAAAATTGTATATTCATATTTAATACTAAAGAGTGGGCTCACGAAATTTCATCAAATTCAAATAATTTCGAATTATTCCTATGCCTTTAAAATGGCAACATTGTTGTGTGTAGCCAGCCTCCTTAATTCGTGAATATCGAGTAGTATAATCGCTGATAATTATCATTATCAATGATCAGTGCAACGACCAATTGACCCATTTGAACTAGAAATTTGATTCAAATTTCATTTGCGAATATCGAGAAGGAACATGAGCTCTGATAATTATCGTAACTATTGAATGGAGAATAAAAGAAGAACGAAACATGGATCGATTATTTCGGAACGCGAGGCACAGTGAAGCAACGAATTGAAAGATTTGAAAAATAAATTTTATTGAAATTTCGTTAATTGGTAAATATCGAGAACGAATCCCCAATCATCGGCGAGGAATAATTAACGCGATGCTTCGCGAGCAATGAATTTTTCAACCCCTCCGAGTGAAATCAGTCGTGGAATATCAAAGCGAATATATTATCGGGAATACATCGCTAATCAATTGGAGAATAATAATCGATTGAATAATTGATCGAAAAAAAATCGCAGTTCGGTTGCTCCGAACGAGATTACGGCGTGACCTAATTTCGTGGACTCGAGGGAGTCATTTCCCAGCGGGATCTCGAGGAATAAAAAAATCTCGATTCCTCGTTTCTCCCCCGAGATCTTAGCCTCGGTTTTTTTCTCTCAATTTCAGGGACAAACCCCACGACCAAGAGCTAACCGCGATACTTCATCTTCTTTGTTAATACAGCGAGGCACATACGCGGGTGCTGTGCACGCGAGGGGATGATGCAAAAAGATCATTTGCCCTGACGTACGGTAATTCCCGTGTGTAACGGACCGGATGTTGAACGCTCCTGCGTTCTCGTTTGTTCTCATCCCCCGGCCCTCTCCTCTTCTCTCCTTGGTTGCTGCTTCTTGTTCAACTTGCGAATCCTCAGCAGCACCTGCGATTCTCTCGTTATCCTGTCTCGCATTCATAACGAGAGTCCTTCCAACTTTTCAACTGGATGTTTTAGCCTGATGAGCGGCAAATTACCCGTTTGACCGTTATCCCGGAAATGAAGGACCTCGTGAAAGTTTAACGAACCCGATTAACGCGCTTCTTCCTCTCCTCGTTAAGACTTCAAGTCCTGAATATATGTTGCCTCCTCCTATCGGAGAAAGTGCTCCAGAATTATTCCTCCAAATGCACACCAACTTTCCGGATATGAAGAACAGTCCAGAGCATTCGTTGTGACTCAGAAACAACCGGAAGTAATGAGCAAAAGAAAACAACGCGTGACGTACCACTCGTGGAGGTTGGAAAAATCAACAACCCGAGTCTCCCTTTGAAGTCGGACTACCGGAAATGTAAGAACTCGTTTCTCGTGATTAAATGGCCTTCGGCTATCTCGAAAATCGATTTTTACCCCCGGCGGAATTCTCACACTGTCGTAAATTCGTGGACTCTTGCTCTCCCTACCGTTTAGTTTTTCACACTCGATAGCTCGATCGCCCGGAGGACTCCATTCTTCGAAAATACTCGCGGAAGATAAAATTTTGCATTTTATCCTGTAAATGATGGAAAGATCGCTGGACTCGAGTTATTTATGTCGATTACTTTGGAAAAGTAACGATTTCCAAGTTTTCATCGTTGAAATGCAACGAAATTTTGTTTTTTCTCGACCAGATCTCACGATTCTCATTCAATATTTATTTGCGACAATAAAAACATTTTTCTTCACGATCTAAAGAATAAATCGATAGAAAATATCGACAATTTTTTTGATTTAATGCAAAAAATAATGGAAAAACGTTTTTTTTTCGTTGGAGCTCAGCGTCGCGAGCTTCAACATCGTCTCTTGCGCGCCAAAAACCAAATAGACACGAAAAATTGCCCCAATTTTCAAAATTCAATAAATAATTAATGGGAAAAGCATTTTTCGTTGAATCACAACGTCGCAAACTTCAGAGCCCCATGTCAAGTAATTGGGGTCTCGATATATTGTTGCGACTTTCAACGTTTGGGCGTTTTTCGTTCTGTTTGGTTCAGGGATCAGACGAATTCATCATTCCTAGTTGTTCACGATCGTTTCCGTTCTTTGACGCGTCGTTTTATTTTTTTCTCGGATATACAGCTAAACATGCTCCTGTCGTCCGTCCGCGTATATCCATTTAGCGCTCATATATATATATATATATATACGGAAATACTGTTTGGGAAAAAATCAATGTAAGCTCGGGAATTCAATTATCGCGGAGCAGAGAGCGTCCACTTTGCGACCAGACACGCGCTTGTACGGCAAATGGAGCAGGAATCGAGAGGGAAAGGAAACTACACACATATATACTGTGTGCTGTGGTGTTGGTTGACGTTCACGGTCTCGTCGTTTTCATGGGGAGAAGAAAAAAAAAGGGAAAGGGCACACCGAGGTTGCTCCCCTACGACCGCCCAATAAGCACCTGCGATTGGCAGCTTTATCGTCTTCGCTGTATATACATCCCAGACATCTATCTCCCCCCGCCCCTCCCTCCCTCGCCCGCCTCTTTATCCACCCCCGTCTCTTTTAATTTCTCTCGGTGTTATCGTGCGTGCCCCTGCGAAACTTATTTTTTTCCAAACCTGCTCTAGCCTTTCCATGATTCTGAAGATCGCAACGTTGAGATTCAACGAAAAATTCATTTTCCATGGATTATTTATAGAATTTTGAAAATTATGACAATTTTTCGTTTTTATTTAGTTTTTGGGTTGCAAGAGAGAATCGTTTCATTGTCCAGACCAAATATTGGAAAAAAAAAAACAGAATTTCGTTGCATTCCGTTTTTTTAAGCAGATACGAGAAAAAAAAAAACGTGCAGTCGCGTGTGCAATTAACAATGAATAACCAGAAAATATTTAGGGATCCTGGCAATTCCATGGGAAAATTGAACCTCCGAGCTTTTTAGTCTCCCCGAATTGGGGTTGTTTTTCCACGCCACTGCGCCACGCTCGCGGTGAAAAATTGATCGAGGCGAAATCATAGCGAAAGAGCGAACGGTGCGACGATTTTTTTCTTTGCCAAGCACATTCGGTGAAATAAAACGGAAAGGCTTTTCTCCATACGTGTCCACCAATTCGAGGTTTTGCTGTGTTGTCGTTCGGAACGCAGGAAAAAAACACAAAGCACCGATGTAACCGCCGGCCACGATGACAGCGAGTGGAAAAAACAACATGCGCTTTTCTGCAGAGACTACGAAACCGGTTTAAAAAACGGCACGCACACATGCCAAAAGATAGAACAATAACAAGCCACCACGAGGATTAACGGGGGAAAGAAACTCGAGCCACAAATGCGGAATGGCGCAACAAAACTAATTTAACAAAACACGCCGTTTCGCGAGACGGTTAATTATTAAAAGCCTCCCCCGCTGCATCGACTAAACTTCTCCGAATTTGGGCCGAAAAAATGATAAACAAACAGGAGAAATGTTGTCCCGGTCGAACCTCCGGGAGCTTTCTCGAGCCTCCAGGGAATTCGAGCCCTCGCTCTTTTCACCGGCAAGGTTCTCGTATTGCGGGCTTGTCCGGTGACGATCTCTGCCTTTTTTCTCGCATTCCTCTATCGCCCACTACTTGCTATTGCTCTTCCGAACGACCACACGCCAGCCGACAACGTTTCGCAAAACCCACAGAGCAAGGCAGACAGATAAGCACCTCGAGGAGTACAGTCACTTATTTTTTTAAGAATTTTCTCGAGGAAAATGCAGTTCGCCAAGAAAATTGAACTTTTTACCGGAATTTTAAGATTTATTTTTTTCCATCTCGTCGTTTAAGTCTCTTTCAACTGCGAATAGGTTCATTCTTTATTTACGACAATTATTGATAACAGGATTGCTTTATGACGTCATAAAGGTCAAAGGTCCCGCTATGGGCATGAATATGTGCCGCGATAAGAGCTTTTTTCTCGAGCTTATCGACACGTGTCGATCGATTTCGGCTGTTTGGTGCTTCGATACAGCTGCGAGCATTAAAAATGTATTTATCGGCACGCAGGATAAAGCATCATCGAGATATCTGTCGACATCGTAATGTTCTGGGAGTAGAAACACTTTTTTTTTTTCTCGAGTTTCCGAACGTTCAGGGAAAGAGAAATGTCATGAAAAATATGGAAACCCATGAATTTCGTATTTCCATCGATTCTTTAGCGAAAACTCGCACAACTCGAACTCTGCATATCGAGTTGCTCTTTTTCGGCGGTTCTTGCAGCAGCCCACCAATGACCCGAGAGCCCACTCCCTTCCTCTCAATCCACCTTATCCGTCGATCAAAGTGAGCAACGCCAAAGAAAGAAACAAAAAGATAGCCCGAGCGTGGAGCGCGTCAAGGGGTGGAAAAAGCTTTCGGGGAACAATTGCAGCGAGTGGTGCATTCTCCTTTCTCGACCCTTGCAAACTCTCATTCACCTCCTGTAACACCATTTTCGCCCCCATTCTTGCTCTTGACATCGACAAAGACCACTCGTTCGTCATCCTTAGTCAAGCCGCTCCAAAAAACCCTCAACAGCCCCATCGTATAAACAAACACGTGTCTACACCGAGAACCTAAAAAAAGTGTGTCAAGAGATTCGCTCTTAATTCCTCAATCGAGGACAAAAACCAAATGATCAATAACACCAACTCATCTAGTCTTCATTTTTTCCATTCAAACTTTTCATCGAATCCTTGAAGCAGGATGGCTATCCCCAACAATCTTTCCATGCTAAAAGCATATAGGAAAACTCGAAATTATTAGAATTTTATCACATTTTTTCACCATTCTCTTTAGTATTTCAAATAAATATAACTTTTTTTTCAAAATTTTCCTTCTACATAGTTTTCGAGCAATTCAACACTACAGTTTACGTGCGTAAGCAAACGATTCAGGTATATCTTTTGCTTATTGTAAACTCAAATAATTCGACAACAATGCAGACGAAATATAGAGAAAAATTTTTCGTCATCGTATTCGATCCTGAAGAATATTATCAACAAATTTTATTAAATTCTTATCATATTGTCGTATGTAATCAACGTCTTTAAAAAGGGTGGCTACGCACAACAATGTTGCCATTTTTAAACTCAAATTATTCGACAACGGTGCAGACGAAAAATAGAATAAAAATTTGTGTCATCGTATTCGATGCCAATCGTTTTCTTTTTCATCCCCACGTTCTTCCATATTAATATTTCTATACCGCCATACAAGATTTCAACGGATTCGTCATTCCATTCTCAACGAAAACCAAGCACGCGTCTTTTTTTTTCCTTCGCCTTTGTCACGGCTTTACTCTCGAGCCGCGGAGACTCTATCCCGATGAAAGCTCAATCGATACATATCATTTAAACGAAGGCGAAAAGCTTGGTCCGACGATCGATGTTACGACTAAGTATAGCCTCTCCGTATATATTTGTAAATATAATAATTTTCTCCTCCCATGTTCCTTTTTTCGATTCCCCTTCGTCATTTTGCGTCTCTATACTTTCTATTTTTTTTTGCAATATTTCAGACTTGGTCCACGCGAATATATTTCGCGTGTCTCTGTTTGCGACTGTGTATTTATGTTATATTTGGGCTCTTCCCTTCTTTGCTGCCTATATCGAGCTTTTTATTTGCTTTCGCTTCGTCATTTTGTGAGTTTTGTATTCCCGGACTGTCTATCTATAGACATAATATCTCTGATATGACGGAAAGTCCACGCGATAGTGGGAAAAGCTCTCGCGCTCTCGGTTAGTCCGACTCGCGGTCCTCTCTCGAGATCGCTCCGAACCAGATGGGAAAAGTTTGCCTTCCCTTCACTACCACGAGGACATGCAATTTTCCTTGGGCCTCCATGAAAAATGGGAATAAACTCGATGTACACAACAAATATGTCAAACGTAACAGTGACGGAGCTTTTTTTTGGTTAAGGGCCTCGGGTTATGCGACTGAATCGATTCGATCGTGCGAGTTACGTGTTTACAAACAATATTATCCAGGGAAAAAACAGGCGGCTCGGTAATTACGTAATAATCGTTGGGAAACTGTTTTTCTTTTTTTTTCTTCAAATATTGCAGCGCCCGAGGCTCGTATCGTGGTATTTTCCCGTTAACCACGAGCGACGAGATTATTTTCCGTAAATTCTACAGCTCGAACCGTTTCGAGCGAGTTATTTTAGGAGGAATGCTATTTTTGGCAAATTAATTAATTTCGGTTCTCATATAAATAGAGGAAGAAATTCTGTTGCTACGCGGCGGATTGGCGCGGCAAGTGCAATATTTTTATAGAGGAAAAGCAAATTACGCAGTGACCGAGAGGCAAATCGGAGCGAAAGCTGGTGAGGCAGCTCCATGCATGAGTTTCGTCGTGTTAATTACGCTCGTCGCTATACTCTCGGAGCTACAGAGAGAAAAGTCTCTCACGCGAGCGAGGCGAAGAAAAGGAAACATCGAGAAACGCGTTTCGATTCCCTCTCTCCCTCCCTTTCGTTGCCGAACCACCCCTTCGCGACCCGCTGCGATTTATCGCCCGGAAATTTATGGCAGCAAAGTTATTGCGCTTCGCCAAACACACGGTAGCCGGCCAGCTCGTGAGAGAAAGCGAGAAGGCCAACGGGTTTCTCGACCGATTTCCCGACGGTCATCCACTGGCCCAGCTTTTCTTCTCCATGTAGATCGGGCCACCGGAGTCCTCCGGAAATTTGGCTCCTTACAGTCAACTTCCGCTTCGTTTTCGATCGGGCGATAGAATCATAAATAAAAAAAGCTGCGCGACGTATTTTTTTCTTTTCCCTCGGGATATTCCGATCCCATGTTCTCAACAACTCGCTACGTCTATCGAACTCGCATCTCACACTTCGAAGACAGTTCTTATAGCTTACGACGTAGCTTCACAGTTCTCGATACTTTTTATCGATAGTTACGACGAATTAAGTACCGGAAACTAGCCCTCAAAGTATATGAGACACGATACGGACTGGAACGTTAGCATCTCATCATTGTGCATTCAGAATATAACCCAATAAATCGAATCCTCGCAAATAGTTCCATCGCGTTTATTACGAAGAAACGTGAAAAAATATTAGGCGGAGAAAATTCCAGCCACCAATGTTTCCTCAAATATTACAAATCATTATTATTGTGGTGAAAAAAAAATCGTTTTATTGTCCTGATGAAATATTTAATAAGAATCTTGAGCTCTGCTCGACAAAAAATCAGAATTTCGTTGCATTCCAACGATGTTAACCGCAACATCGTGAATTACATCGATTGCTAGAGAGGACAACTTTTCAAAGAGCGAGACTGTCGTTTCGTTTGAAATTTTCATTATTTTTATCTCCAGTTGTTTATTTATTATGTAGGGAGCAATTATGATTGAGTTTTTATACGTCCTGGTACGTTATAACCCAACGATCTGCCAATGAGTTTCTGTGGATTGTCCAGGATTGAAGGGAACGAGGATTTTATAGTAAAAAAAAAAAAAAAATATAAAATAAAAGAGATGCTCGTATATAACGAAACGTAGAAATATCACAGATAGAGATAAAAATAAAACTAGAGGAAAAAGAGGTTGTGCAGCGCACACCTCTCTTGTGGGTTACGCGTGAGAGGATTTATCACTGTTCGAATCTCCGAAGAATCCAATTTTCTAGATATACGAGTGTGGTAAGCGCCAAATACACTCTTTCTGCTCCTGCTATTTTTTCTTTCTCTCTCTCTCTTTCCTTACACCTCTTTATCGTCTCTGTTCTCTTGTTTGGTCAGATCCGCATTTCCTCGTTCGTTCTCTCGTTCGTTCGCTACATCAGCTTGTCAAAAAGAGATATATACGCCAAAGGTGGCGTTGCAGGCCACTGGAGAACGCCGAGAAAGAGCGAGCCCAGCGGAGGGACGAGGGGAAGAGAGAGAGAGAGAGAGAGAGAGAGACAAGGAGAAAAGAGAGCGAAGCAACCCCTTTTATGTTCTAAAGCTTCTAGTTCAGCAACGAGCACACAGAGAAGAAGAGAGAGAAGATAAAAAAAAAGGCATGAAAAAGTAATAGATCCCACTCGGTATATACATATAGGTCGAACAAAATATTGCCTCCTCTCTTTTATCTCTTCCCTGTGTCCCTCGTGATCCTTTATTCTTTCGGGACATCGTAGCTACTCGGTAAATACACTTTGCCAGAGAGAGGGAGATAGAACGAGAGAAAGATGAAGAGATGCTGAGAGTGCCTTGATGAGTATCGCAACTTGCCGATACTCTCGATCCAAAAAAGATGTTCCTCGATTACGTTCTTTAGACTTTCCTGTGTACAGAGTGGAGGAAGCTAGAGTATCGGATCGAGTGTGTGGGGGATGTTTTCTTGCAACATTTAAATGGAATTAAATAGCGCGAGAGCCTCGCCAGTTAATAAATCTTGAGATTCCAACCCCGGGAGAATAAATTTCTCATCCCCCAACAAGTTTGTTCGGCTTTATTAATGTTCACAATGTTTACAAACATTGAGTTAAGACGAGGAGACACGGTAGACCGCGAGCCTTTCATCTTTTAATCTTCGCTAAAAGTTATTCCAATATCCGGGCGCACCGCCCGGATAAACCGGAGGGAACGAGTCTGTGTAGTCGAGGCGAAACGATCGCGGGGCAAGACTCAACTATAGGCGCAAGTATTATATCCCACAAGTTAAACTTTACCATGAAACTGGTGCGCTGCTCGTTTCGCCGGGAGATGGAATAATGGTGAAAAACACGCACCAGAAAGGAACGAGGCTCGAGCAACCGGTGGCAGAGCGCTGATCCCCCACCGAGGCAAAATATTAATTAGCCTATCTCATTCTCTCGGAGAAATAAAGAAAATACCTCGCCAGATTCCAGGTCTCGAGAGAGCGAGACACTCGGAGACTAGAAAATGCAGAAAGTTCTGTACAACAGAACGGCGAGGAACAGAAACGCAGCTTGCACCTTATTTCGCGAGGGTACGTCGTCGCGTATACTAGAAAATAAGGAGCAAACGTGCACGAGAAAAAGAAGGAGACTGCCGAGAGAGAGAGCGGGGGGGGGGGGGGGGGGGGGGGGCGGGGGGGGGGGGGGGGGGGGGCAAGGAGGTTGAAGAGCCAAGAACCTGGCAAGAACAACAATAAAACCCTGGGGTGTAATTTGTCATGGGGCACGTTAGCAGAACTCTGTATTCTCCAGCCTCCTCCCTCCTCGTGCCCTTTACTCTCTCTCCCTTGCCCTCGCTTGAGCCTCGAGACTTGTGCCCGCGAAATCTGCACTAATACACGAATATGTGTACATTCCCGTTCAAGTTTTCTCATTATTATTAACGCTTCTCCGACTCTGTTGGCAAAAGGCGTCGACCGGAGGGCGAAGAAAATCACGCGGAGTAATAAAATGAGAGAGAAAGAGATTGAGGCAAATCTTTCGGCTCCCACGATAACAAGAAAAATCCTTTCTTCCTTGAAAATATTGAAAATCATCCTTCGCTACGATCGCCCCGACGATTCGGATCATGCTGAAGTTTGCATCGATGAAATGCAACGAAAATCTGTTTTTTCTTGAACGAAGCTCGTAATTATTTATCTCTTGCGACCCAAAAACTAAATCGACACGAAAAAAGAACCCAATTTCCAAAATTCAATAAATAATTAATGGAAATATCTTTTTTCGACAAATCTCAACGTTTCAAACTTGAGGAAACATCGATTCGAGATGAGGATCGACCGAAAACTATCGATTACGTTTGCAAATTGAATTTCTACAAATAAAAAATAAAAAAAAGTCTCCGTCCCGTTTCCAAGGCAAGTCTACAGGAAAAATAGAAACAGAAAAAAATCCCTTAATCGTTCCATTATCTCGTCATGATTTCTTGTCAATACCAAGGCGTTTACAATCTCGAGGGAACATCGTAGCGTTAAGAATTTGCGTTGGCTATCCAGACAGAGGGAAATATATATAAATATATTGTTTATACGAAAGATCGTCATGGCAAAGAGTTCATAAAAGCGTCTGCTGATATCCGGACTATCGTTCGAACCTTTTTACCAAACTCTTGCAAGGCTCTGTGCGCTCACGTAAAAAAGAGATTGAAGGAGACACGGCGGGGAGGATACAACAAAAGACGAAAAAAAAAGTTGCCCTTCCGCAGAGCGGTCCATCGCCGTTGGAAAAAGTGCGAAGAGAGCCCGGGCTACTTTTAAATCGAGACAAAAGCTTCGGAGTTGAAAAAACATGAGAAAACAGAATATATATGTATATGCAAGCTTCCTTGTGGCTGGGATCGTTCTTTTATCGAACAATTCGACCAAAGAGTTCCCCGCGGAGCTCGATAAGGCTTGATACTCTAACGGAGAAAAACGAGGATTCACAACCGAGTGTATTTGTTGCGAAACCGAGTGTAAAGAAGCAGCACGAAAAGTAAGATGGAAAACCATTCGATTCGAGTTGCTTTATATCCAATTCTCTCCATTACCTCTCGTCCCGTGTGCTCTCATCCTCTGTGCATGGCTACTCCGCTTTCCACTTGCCTCATTTCTCCTCCACGTTCCTCCAAACCTCGTCCGAGCTTCGCCGAATTTCGACTTTAATTGAAAACCTCCTGCCTCGAGCATTCCTTTTCGTTGCTATCTCTTTCCGTATCGCGACTAGATCTTTGTGGAAAAGTCTTAATCGGGGACTCTATTTCACGTATCGCCAAATTATACATCGAAGAATCTTCTCGTCGCCGTTTCGTACGACTTGGCATTTTTTTTTTTCACTATTTTCTTACGACTCTCAAGTTTCCAGCGTTGAGATTTACCAAAAAATCATTTTACCATTAATTATTTATTGAATTTTTAATATTATCGACATTTTTCATCGCAAAAATTTTTCGTGAAAAAGAAGAACAAAATTGTGGTGAAAAATCAATGAAAAAATCGTGAGGGAAAAAGTTTCGAGGCAGTCGCATAAATATTTCTTTCAATCGGTTTTTTTTTTCTCAGCCTCTTTTTTCCCATTATCACCCTCTTGGCAGTCGCGCTCCGTCTCACCCTCTTCCGTCGTCTCTTTCTGGCAAAAGCTCGAGAAATCCTCGGCTCCTCATCAGAACTCGGCTCACAGAGCTTTCACCGCACAAAACCCATCTCATCTATAATCCCTAAACTGGGATGATGCACGAAACCCAGCCAAGTGCGTGGCAACCACAACCGCGCACCGCCCTTCATTGTTTGCCTTGATAAATGAAGTAACCGAACTCAACTCCCTCCGGCTTGTGCCTCTTCTCGTAAGCGATACAACGACGGATTCCCGATACGAGAATAACGTTGTTTTCTCGAGCGAAACTCGGAGTCTCTCACTCCGCGCAGACTTTCGCTTTATTTCTCTTTGAAAAAGCAAAAAATTCTTGAAAGCTCGTCGATTAATGGATTTTTGAGAAATTGTTTCTCAAACAGCAGAGACTCACGATTCTTGATGAGGAATTAAAAAATCCCGGGGACGACCTTGAATTAGCTTCGAATTATGAAATGTTTTTTTTCTTCTTTTTTCTTTTTAATCAATCATTACGATTCGAAAGTGAAGTTGAAAAGTTGTCTATGCCCCAAATGTTCCTCGTAATGTCTATTTATAAAATTAGGAGTAACCACTTATGACGAATGCATAAGACGAGCTAAAGCCCTCGAGGAGAAGCCTCTTCGTATATACGTACGAATATTTACATATAGTCTGTGTAGTTGGTACGTTATATATGTATGAAATCTCGTCTGCGTCCGCTCGTTAATCCATGACCCGATGGAAGAGCAGAGCACATACACGTTACGTACGAGGACGACGAGAATAGCGGTTCTCGACGTTTCATCCTAGTCCACGTACCTCCCATCATTATGTTCAACCATTTCTTTGCTTTTTATTATTCTCGTCTCGGACACCGTAGCGAACAGGATAAATAAAAACTGAGGCAAAATAATTAGTCAACAGTAACTCGAAGCTTCTGTTATTTTCTGTGATTCTGAAGTTTGCGACGTTCAGATTCAACGAAAAATACTTTTTCCTTTAATTATTTATTGAATTTTCATAATTATTAACATTTTTTGGGTCGCATTAGAAATTTTGATTATTGTCCAGACTAATTATTGCGAAATAACTACGAGCTCTGCTCAAGGAAAAACAGAATTTCGTTGGATTCCATCGATGCAAACTTCAACAAGACGATTATTTGGAATTTTACGATAATCTTTTTCAATATTTCGATCCCGGCTCGTCGGCCTAAACGCCGCCAGGGAGCGGGCAAACGTGTTGGTAATTATCTCACAGTGAGCGCGCGTTATCTCCGGTTTTTGCATCAGCGTTCATACACAACACGCGTTGCTGGCTCTGACTCAACACTTCCATCAGGAAAATAAACACCAGCAAGCATCTAATCGCTTATACGAGCTTCTTCGAATCCTCTTACCCAATAACGTTAAATCCTTATTTTCTCTCTCTCTCTCTCTCTCTCTCTCTCCCCCTGTTCCTTTAATTCCTGAGTCGTATATACAAAGATTCCAGCAGAGATGAGCCACACACTTGCCCCTCCACTGCTTTCTGCTTATGACAATGACGGATGAGCCTCCCAAACGATTCATCATTTCTCGATAGACCGAAACCGGAAGAGGCACACACGCGGTCAAACTTTGCTAAGACTTTCTTCGCGAGCCTGAGAATCGTTACAATGTGGAGAATGAAAAATATAATCACGGAGCTGTAATCTTCGTCATCATCATACGGCAAGTCGATCGATTATTTAATCGAAAAAGTCATTTTTGCCGAACGGATCTCGCCAAATATTGACACACCACGAGACCTGCTTCGCAGAGTTTCAATTTTTCTTATCGCCACCTCACGCACTCGTCTCTCATGATTTCTTCTTCCAAATTTCCAACTCTTCATCCATTCCTCTCCCTTTTTTTTCCTCTCTTCACCTCATCCTCCCGAACTTTTCTCGCCCCATCGCTCATTGGCCACGCGTTATTATACCTGCGCAAACGCCTCCAACAAAACATGAATCTCTCCTGCATAGTAACTACCCCGGCTGAGCTCTCTTTCGCTCCGACAACAACACTGGCAATACAGTCCAGAGTGCTCGTTGCATTCATTGTCCGTAACGGCCGTAATCGGCTCGCGAACAAATACCCATCACAGAGTCCCAAACGTACAGGGTATCCCTGAGTCCGATATCAACTTTTCGGAAACCAATAGATCGCGGAATTATCGAGCAAAACAAAACACTCAGATTTTTCTAACTGATCGGGCTCATCGCAGGAAAAACGTGCACAGAGACGATTCGCTTCGTCAGATGCTCCTCTTTTTCTATATTTTTCGTGTCACTGGCCGATAATGTCCACCAGTCTCGCAAAGGACGCACGTCCAAACGTCTGAAGCGCGACTTACGCCCTTCCGACTCCAGAGAATCGTTCCAAAACGCGCGACCAAAATCTTTCATGTTTTATTTCTCCGAATTGACTGAACGGATTCTCTTCGGCCAAGGACCGTTCGACACCGTTCGATTTTTCTCTTAACCCGTTTTCCCGGTCAAGACGATTTAAAGTTTATGTGACGTCATTAAACCCCATAAGAGTACGCGGCGCTGAGCTTTTTTCTGTCAAACTTAGCGTCGAGTCTCTGTCGCGTCCCTCGATGCCCGACGTTTCCATTGAAAATTCTTCGGAATTCCTTTTTCTAGAGTTACAATTTCTATAATCACTTTTTTTTCCAAAATTTGATGAAAATTTTCCGGACATCCTGTAGACGCTCGCCATTCGATGGAGATATAGGACCGAACGGCTATTGCTGCTACTGTAAATGTAACAATAACCTGACGTTCTCCAGTAGGCTCGCCTGGGCGTGCGAAATACCATAAAGCAAACATACCTCAATGTAAATGTAGGGATTGCTGAGAAGGAAAAGGGCGTAGCTCGTTCTCAATCGAAAGAGGAACGTCATGACGAGAGAGTCCTTTTGATCGTTACCTCTTAACACGCGTTTGTTCAAGCCGAGCTCGTTGTTACGCTTTCCGCGTATGTAAACGATGACAATAACCCAACGGGGAGGGCCGAGTATGTACCAACTTTGACGATAAATGCTCGTGTACCTGACGTATGTTGTCTGCAGCCAGCATTATGGCTCAGAGTCTTTCTCTCTTTTCTCTCCCTCTCTCTCTCTCTCTCTCTCTCTCTCGCTCTCTCGAGCACACACGTACATAATACTCACGTCGTTTTTTCTATCGGTTCGATTGTACGCTGTCAGCGTTTAACTACGACTGTTCACTCGAAGCTTCCGTTGAGTTGATCGCAGCAGCTTCTCGATACAAATGCATAAATCGATCGGAACATCGAAACGTAACAATTTTTATATTATTTTTCGTTTATTTCTTTTCTTTATCGATCGTCACGGAAATTAAATGAGACATTTTCAAAGGTAAGCATTTTCTGTTACCAATAATATTGGATATTGTAAGTGGAAGGACACGAGAAGAGGATTCTCCTGAATCGACGATTATTTATTATTCATCCAATTTAACGAAACGTATTCGTCGACTCGCAATTCGACGACCACTGTCTGGCTCGCTCGTAGAGTATCGAAAATACGTGAAAATAATATTACACCGGTTGATAGCACAATGGGACTCTATGTGCGGTGACAAGGGGATTTAATCCTCGTTTCCCGATTAAATCAACCGCAACCAGACGCTATGGACAAACGGATTAACGTCATTCGCTGCACAGACCAACCATCAACTTTTTCAACATTTTCTACTATTTTATTCGATCGCTTGTCCGCTGAGCTTTTTCAATCCTATTTTCTTTTTGTACAAAAAAGCTTTTGTCATCCCACAACGTTGATACGCCGCGTATAATGCTCGTAGAGTTCGCTCACGATATTTACTCGCATCCTCCAAACAAGTTTCGTATTTTTATACAAAATTTTTTTTAAATATATTCAAAAAAAGATTTAAAATGCCGAAATTTTCAAAGTTTCCGTCGAGACTCGAGCGATAAGACAAAGAGAAATTGAATTGCGTCACAGTGCTGCGGGATATTTTAACACGTGTGGATTAAGCTCATACGTCTCGACACGGACTCCTCGAGTAAATTAGCTCGTGGTACATTTGCCCGTTTCTCTCAATCTCCACGCTTTCAAAACTCATTTGTCTCTGGTGTAAGTGAGCAAGAGAGAGAAACCATGAGAGACTACAATTTCCGGGAGCCTCGGAGAACCAAGCAAACGGATAGAAAAGCATATCATCCAGTCTGTAGAAACAAACGCGAGAAATGCGCGCGATATATTTTCAAAAGGATTTTCCTACCTCCAGTTCAAAGGACGATGAAAAACTCTATATGGAAATATTCATTTCTTCCTCCTTTTATGTCGATTTAATTCTTTGCGATGAAAGATTTAAGAAATAAAAAATTGGTTCGTGTCGATGAATCTGCGAGATGGTCGAATTGAGCAAAGCTTTTTAATTGTCGGGCTTTACATCGGAGCTGAGGTGTTTGAATCGTCGTGCAATTTGGATCGGTGAATGCACTAAGAGCGGAGCTCGGATGAGTTGGCTGAATGGGAAGAAAGCCGGAAGCGGTACGAGGGGGACTGGAGCTAATCCTCGTTTCCGGCGAATGCTGTGTCGAAACTTTGTAGTCGTCGTTAATTAATAAAACGGAAAATATAACTGTATATTAAGTTGGGAAGGCGCGATCGAGGATTTCGATAATGGATCGTGTCTAACGTTGTGGCTCGTTGGAAACGAGGTCGTGGACGATCGTGACTGATGGAAAAATAGGCCAAAGAGACATAAAGAAAAAAGAGAAAAAAAAAAACATTCACGCTCGAAGAAGCAAAAACGAAGGCTCGATCGATATCCTCTGGGTTGCCACTCCGAAGAAAAAACACTTCATAGATATTGATTTTTTTTTCTTTTCAACTCATAATTATACAGAGAAAGGTGAGATAAAAGTTTGCTCTCGTTGAGCATCGGTGGGCGGGAGCCAGATTCGAAATTCTGATGAATTGAAGAAAATGGGGAAACACCGAGACATGGAAATGGTGAATAAAGCACCTTGCGGCTTTGCAATATGCTCTATATTTGTTCCTTTCTCTACCTCATCCCACGGTACCCACCAACCTCAACAGCACAATAGCAATCCTATCACAAGACAATAGCAGAGAGAGGAGGAGGCAGAGAGAAACGGCATTGAGATGTTCTCTCCTGTGAGGTCGAATCACGGAATCACAGCAGCTTCAACCTTTCCTGCTTAAAAGCTCCGCCTGTCGATCTTCCTCGCTTCATATCTACAGGCTTTTCATTTCGCTCAAAGAACCTATACATCTCTCCATTGATTCTTGTACGTGTGGAACGCTTTCAGGGCTTTCAATTTGTAACGCGAACGCTCTGTAATTGAAATTGAATAACTTTTGTTCTGCTGCAAATGTATTGCTTTGAGATATTCATTGAAACACATATTACGATCGAATTGTTTATTCGACCCAAACACCCCGCTTTCATTATTGCTGAATCAGTAATTAATGAGATATTTGTTAATAACGGCGGTCGTTTTTGCCGCAAGGATAAAATTCAATCGATAATAATTAAGGGAGGAATAATTAACCCGTAGACACCACATTCCCTTTGAGCTCACGCACTCATCGCACACTGTGGCTAATTTGCAATTTGACTTTTCAGAATTTTGCATTTCTTCGATTTATGCATTAAATTGATCTCTGAACGATACTTTTTAGGGGTCAAATATCCTGAGTAATCGATTGCAATGATTTTGTAACATGAAAAATGAAATTTTATTGTCAAAAAGTGACAAAATTGGAGAAAGAAATTTCGAAAATCTGTTATACTTTAAACCTTTTTTCCATAGATTTTGTCTTTGTCGAAAAATTGGAACAGTGATGAAAAAGAAAAAAGTAAATGAAAATCAGAGAGTCTATTTTTACGGAATAATGACTGTCGCAGTACGTTCACAATTTTCTCGAATGAGTCTCCGTGTAAGCTGGTGATGGTGGGACGAGGAAAAAGAAGGTTTACTCGAGTAATTTGCAGAAACGATCGAGAAGCTCCGATTCGTGTGTACGACGAGAAGGTAACGTGGCGAGAAAACGGCGCGAAAGGAGTCAGCGCGCAAGAGAGACAATTTTTGTCGACGAGAATTCGTGGCCGTTCTCGCGCGCCCTTTCCGGATAGGCACACGCCTATGAATATATATATAGAGAGAAAAAGCGTTTTCTATAGGGCAACGGGCTCGTGGCACGTTCGAAACTACCGCGGATCGACGTGCCCTCACGTAGCACAATCGCGAGAGAGACAGAAAGAAGGAAAGGGCACGAGAAAGAGGCGGAGGGAATGGAAGTAAGTTGGCGCGAGAGTATTTGCAGGATAAACGGGCGCAAATGCTTTTTGCAAAGTACATCCGGGGAATCCGTGCGCGAATCTATATAGCCAACCCTTTCCAATCACACTGACTTAAGGGCGTAACTGGAACGATTGAAAAAGGTCGAACGTTTGTAATTTCGTCTTTTTTTTCTCCTCCCGATCGTTACATAACGAAATCGTTCTCCAGCTTTTCATATATTCATGCTACCCTCTGCCTGCAAATTCTCTTCGTCCCTCTTTCCCTATTTTTCTTCATCCCCAACACCTAAAAAATATTCGCCGAAAGCTCAACTTGGAGTTTTTAAAAGATTTTCATCGGAACAGTTGAAAAAACGTTTCGGCATCCTTCTCGCTTTTTCGCTACGATCTCGCACTTTCTCTCCTCGGCGTCTTTCTCGGCAGTCGGTCGGTCCGCCCCGGTGAAATACGCGAAATTAAATATTGATCCGAAACTCACGAGGAGCCACTGACTTTTTCAATATCAACATATTCCCCGAGCCTACTTTTCTTCAACTTTCCAAAAGCTTAGCCTCCCCTCCCGGGTCTCCATAGAAAAGGAACGCGCTCAAATATGTAACTATTCTCCTCTCGGTTTCCATGAAAACATTGTCTTCTGGTGAAAGTTGCGGGGAGGCCGCGCGGAGTATTGAAAGAAGGCACAATTAATTTATCGTTGGCAAATATTTATGGGATGCCCTCGAGGCTGTCTGCAACGGAGTTTTAATATATATATCGATATACATCGCAGAAACGCAGAGGAAATTTCGTTGGCGCGACCGAGCTTGGCCTCGTAGGAATTTCGCTCAAATTCCCGGCATATATAAGCCTCGATGAGAGAGACTCCTCTCTCTCTCTCTCTCTCTCTCTCTCTCTCTCTCTCTCTCTCTCATTTCCCCCTTCCTTTAGTTTTTCCTGCCGTACTCTTTCTCTCGGTTTTATAGCCCCCGCCCACAATTCGCTACTGCCGCATGCAACTAGCGACTGCACCTCTATATAGACTAATGAAACCTTCCCGCCGCTGCCTCGACCCTGCCCCTGCTCCTGCAGGTTAATTAACCAGTCGAATTAATTGATCACCCAGGGAGCAAGAGAGAAATACTCAAACGCTAAATTATTATGGAGCCCATATATTTATATACGCGTATATAATAAGCGGATATATCGTCGGTTGTTCGGTTTGAGGCTCTTGCTCCTGAAATTCGGGCAAGACCGAGCCAGCTGGCTCTCATCATTTAAACTTTCACGAGCTTATACACCCGCCACTTGCTATATTCTATCAAGTTCCTGTAGGCAAGAGCCACTTTACCGCCCTCTCAATATTTCACCGCCCATTTATTTTCCCTGACGAATAAAAATTCTATTATTTTATCAACTCGAATGAATTACTATTCGGAATCCATTATCAATTCGTTTGGATGACCCTCATTCCCCCGGATATTCATTCATAACATGCTTCTCCAAGGAGCTCGTGAATTAAAATCATTAAATAAAAATATATAGAAATTTAAGGTGAAGGAGAAAAGCCTGGGGATTGCGCACACCTCGTAGCCACTTTGCCACAGCACACAATCTCCTTTCTGTCAAGCTCACTTGCTCGCCCGCGGCCTGACACTTGCCAAACTAAACTCATAACCTCGACCTCTTCCACTCGCCCCTTTTTCTTATCCCCTTTCTACCTTTCTCTTTCGTTCTAACGTTCGCGCCAAGACGCCGGCAAGAGCTGACGCGTCCAAATCGGAGCGAGAAAGAAACAGAGAGTCACTCGTTGTTCCGGAGTCGTCTGCGGAACATCGAGGGTGCGCTCGAGAGGCAGCATCACCGCGAGAGATACGTGCACCCAGGAAAAGCCTCTCTTCCCGAAGCCCCGTTCGACCTGTCCCGGGAGTTATATCTCTCGTAACAACGTATCTGTCGCGCACAACCCTATCGTTGCCAAACAGAAGGGCCTCGTCGTTCTTGTGCTTCGGGCGGTAACACGCTCGCATTTATGACTCTTTGTGTCCAAGCGTTTTACTCCCGTTACCCTCGCGCACTCGACGATATATCTGTGTACACACTCGCCAGAATGGGAGTTGATGTCGTCGTCTATCTCTCCATCTCTAACTCGAGTCAGCCGCTACACTACTGTACACTCTCTCTCTCTCTCTCTCTCTCTCTTCAGTAGTAACAGTTGAAGGTGCTGCAGCAAACGGACGACGTGGCTCATCGAGATACCGCCGAGCGTCCTTCCTCGCGGTGCCACAACTTTCAACACTAGTCACCCTTTCTCACCCTCCATTTTACACCCCCTTCTCTCTTTTTCTTCACGAATAACTGGCCTACATTGTTTCTTCCTCGCACTCCGATCGCCTACTTTTGTACAACTATGCCAACGCCAAATACATCTAAACGTTGGCGCTTGAATTTAAGGAGTCGAAACAGTGTACGGTCAGGCAGCTCTGGCAACTCTGCACTCTCGTGATTTGCTCGCGTCCTAAGTTAAGTTAAACTATTCCCTTCGACTTTATTCACGAAAGGAACATTTTTTGTCTTTTTTTTTGTCAATCGGACGGTGACATTTTTTTTTTCACATTTCAATGACAATTCGCTCAAAATGTCCCAAAACATCGAATAATCGTATGTAGAAAAATTGTACGGATGTGTGTGTGGGTGTGTCTTTGTATTTTCTGGCACTGCAAAATTCAAACGTTCATAACTCGAGAACGGTTTGAGACACCGGGCTCCCATTTCGCACAGACGTTGGTTCGCACAGAATTGCTAAAAAAATGCGAATTCTACAGCATTTTGAAATTTTCAAAAAAAACGTGTCGACGCTCTAATTTCCGCAATTTTTTAGATTCATTGCTAATTTTTTTTTTCCATGGATAGAGTATCATAATGAGAACGGTTTAAGTTTAATGATTTTTCAAATTTCACGAAATTTTGAGATTTTTGAAAAATCGTCGAACCGCATTAATTTGTGCAAATTTTGTTAAACATCGCGAATAAGTTTGTAGTTGCTCTTTACTTTTTTTATTTGTACGTTGAATTATTCGAGCCTCTATTTTGCTCACATTTTCCAAGGATATTGTGTTTTGGTGTTTCATTCGTATTGACATTTCCCTCGAATGTGGAGTCGGGTGTTTGAATTTAGTGGGATTTTGGCGAGTCCATTAAAAATTAATTCGAGGTATTAACTGGGAAGTAGTACGAAATGCGTTTCGGTTAATTAATTGTTGATTTATTCGTCGGGAATGAAATATCTCGCAGGTTTTGGGTTTTGTGGAAGTCGCTGTTGCGATGCTGCTTTCTGGGAATGGATATGGCGTAAGTAGTGGCTGCAGTGTTTGGTCGGACAGCGGAGCGAAAATAAAGAGGCGCGATAGTGTTTTGTCTCATTGAACGAGAAGGAGGACAGACGCGTGCCGTCGATTCTTCTTTTTATTCTCGTTTTTTCTCACTCTCTCTCTCTCTCTCTCTCTCTTTGTCCGTCTGTCCCTCTTTTCCTCTTATGCTTGTGGTGGGTTCGGTGCGCGAGCGCGTGCGGCGCGGCGCGTATTTTTGTTTAGGACTTGCGCTCAACGTGCTCGCCTCATCTCTCGTGACGTCGCGGCAATTCTCTCTCTCTCCCTCCCTATTTCTCTGCCCCCGCGAGACACACAACACTCCACCAGTGTCCCGTACACAGCCTTCGCAGGCGCACGTACGTTCGCGTCTCCTCAAAATAACAAGATTTTCTCATCTCGTTCCCGTAATCGATCGATCCCTCTATTCAACAGTAACTAACCAATAACTTTGCTTTTCAAAATGTCCCCGGGCTGAAAAATTCATTAGTGAGATTAATCAACAAAGTAATTAATTTTCAACGTGTCCTTATAATTGTTCTTTCCCATTTCTGCTGACAGTGGAGACAAAAATGTCATCGTTGTTGAGAAAAATGTCCAGAACGCCTGGGCATCGTAATAAATTTATAAAAAATGTTGCCTCCAGTTTTCCGAGCTCGTTTTCCCAATATTTCGGACAAGACCGTCAATTATCCACGCGAACAATTCAATTGGGAATCTAACGATTCCACGCGATTCGTAAAATCTTTATAACCCGATCCTCGTCGTGATTTTTTATCCTCGTGTCATGTTTGTATCGTTTAACGTGTTTCCGAGTGAATCGAGTGACGTAATAACGCGCCAGTCCCGAGTATTTAGAGAGCAGCCTTGATCGAGCTTTTATAAATCATTTTCAAGCTCTCACCCTCTCTTTTACACTTTTTCGAGCGAGATATCGTCAGAGGGATAAGAGGAATGGAGCCAGTGGATCGAGGAAACTATATTGTTCGCGGGACGGACTGCTCATTGTTTCGTTTTAATTAAATATTGGCAGCCCATCGAGTCCAAGTTATCGAAACACGAATATGTGTCGAATATTTCATTTCATACCGAACCATCTTTCCCTTTAAAGCCTCGGAGTCATTAAAGTTGTGGATTTTTTCGTTTTAAATGATTTTCTTTCATCCCTTATCGTCACTTTTCATTTTTCCACTCGACGAATCGATTTATTTTTATTATCCAACGTGTGGTTTAAATGCCAGGGTCAAAATGCATCGAGGAAAGCGCGTTCGATAACGTTTATCGTTTTTGAGCCTCCAATATCCATTTTATTTCCCACTTTTATCATCACCATTTTCTTCTCTCCAATTCTCCATTCTTCCTTCTTCTCGTTCGTTTTCCACTCTCCACTAATTTATACAACTCTGTCGAGTCTAATTTTCCAATCTCATTTCGGACACTATTTCCCTCCGGGGTCTCCCTGTCCTATACGATACTTTCGATATACTTTCACCCCTTTCTCCCTATTTTATCGTCTCCGTATATACAGATTACGCTCGCTACATTCTCCAACGAGTTGTATGTCGGACTGCAGTAGAAAAGGCATCGGGCCAACATACCTGCCGTTTCTGGTGCAGCCTCTCTGTTGACGTCAGTTCTTTTGACTCTTCTCTTATCCGTTTAGTTGGTGAAAAGAGCTCAAGGGCTCTCCGCATCGAGCCTTCGTGTTTCTTTCCTCCTTTTTTTTGTTTTTATTCATCCTGCTCTCGTTCTCTTCCGCGGTTCTCTTTCTTTTCGCACCTCATTACGAGTTTCGCCGATACCGAAGGAGTTTTCACCCCCGCCGCGCCAGTTCCCTCCATTTTCGTAATCTTGTTTTCACGGCCCGATCCAAAGATACCCAAAAAGTCGCTTTTTTCCCCCACAGGATATCCCCCAGCCAATTTACGTTTACGCGAGTAAGCAAGGCCAACCCCTCCTGCTGGCTCAATCCGAAACGAAGAGAAAGGAAAAAGAAAATTAGAGCTGAATAGTTTTTCGGCGAATGGAGAGACCTCTGGTCATTCCGACTCGCTAGACTTTCCTACTCACTCTCCACCGTAATTAAATAACTTTCCTGCCCCTCCCTCTCAGCCAAATTAACATTTTATCTCACGCACCTTTCTCTCCACTTGAAAAAATGCCGCTAAAAAATAAAGAAGGGATAAATTTATCGTTCTCTCCCATGTTCATCCCTCCATGCCCAAAACCAACACCAAGAGCTCTTGTTTTCTCGCTCTTATTAAATCGGATAAAAAACAACTTAATGCTCGAGCATCATGAAGCATTTATTCAACGACCACAATTCTGGACCGAGTTTTCTTCAGATTACAAATAACTCCAAAGTTTGCAACCTTCAGATTCAAGGAAAAATCATTTTTCCGTTGAACGTTGAAAAGTTTGAAAATTTTCGCCATTTTTCGTGTCGATTTAGTTTTTGGCACGCAAGAGATGATCGTTTCATTGTCCACACCAAATATTGGAAAATAATAACGAGCTCTGCTCAAGACGGTCACCTTGAAATCACAATTCATTTCCGCGATGATAATTTTATTGGAAAATTCAAAAATAAATCGATGAAAATATGAAAAAATTGGAAAATAAGTTTCAATGAGTTATTTCGACGTGACTATGAAAATTCTTGGGTATCGAGGCAACTCAGGGTCCAGAGTCGTCTCGAAAGAGACGAAAAAGAAAAAAAGAAATGCTGCGAGGTTCTGAAACGAGATTAACCTTTTGAATGGTTCAATTTAGCGTGCTCGAGAGTCTCGCTCGTCGCGAAACACGTCTTCATAGTTACTGCGCCTGACCTCCTCAGACCGTCTCTACTTACTCACCATTCCTATACGTTAAACTCCATTCAGCCCCCCCCCCCCCCCCCCCCCCCTCCTCCCTCCTCCTCCACCCTGGCACTGTCTTTCACTTTTTTTTCTTGCTTGCCCTCTCGAAATAAATTCAACTCGAATCAAATAAATTTCATCACTTTTCATTTGCTCGAGCGTCTCCTAAATTGATCAACTTTGCTTTAACCTCCAGTTGAATTAACGTGTTTTTGTTGTTGTTTAAATTGCATTTTTGGGTTCCCCTCCGTACCACGTGCGTCTCGAGGACAAGCCTCAGAATTATTTTCTCTCTCCGCGATCTCAACTAGTTTTCGTATCCACGCAGACATGTGCGAGCTCGCTTTTTTTTTCCTTACGCGCTCGTGGGCCGTTGGTCATCGGTCAAAGGTTAAGGAGATTAGGGACCCCTTAATTTTTGATGTCTTGGAAAAAAAAAATATATAGAGATGTGTTTTGTTTCGTTGACTCGTTCCTTCGTTTTCTTTCCGCCCTGCCCAGCCTCTCTCTCTCATGCTTTCCTTCCTTGCTCGCTCGGGAAATGGGAGAAAAGAAAAAACACCGAAAATTCGTAACGGCAAAAGGCGCACACACAGGAAACGACATTTCTCTTACTGTCGCGAGTTGTTCTCTTCTGTGCTCATCCTCCAGCGAGCGGCGGGCCTCGCTCTCGCTACGGAGAAACGAGGGGAGAAAATAAAAAATAGAAAAAGAAAGGCGCAGCGGCAAAGACTAAATGTGGACTTAAAAATACTCTTCACCCGAAATAGTTTATAAATCACTTTCGTTCTCTTACATAGAGCCTTTGCGTACGCAGCCTCGAAAACACTGCTTCTCAGTGTCGCGAGTCAGAGCTAACAAAACTTAAGAAAAAAAAAGCATTTCCAATTGCTGGCTATTTATTCAAACTCCTCGACAAATCTTGCTTAATCGGTTTATTTTCAAGAGCCATTGAGAGAGCTGCGGAGAACTCGAGCGGAATCGTCGCTTACATTCTTGCGATCCTTATGCCGAACGATTTGACTCGCGTGTTTCCTACTCGCTCGACATTTCCCTGTTCTCCGTGCGTTCTCCGCGTGTCCGATTATCCAATTGAAATCGTTCATTTCTCTTCCGACTCGGAACTTTTTCCATGCCTCATTACAGTCCCCGGTGAAAATAGCGGTTGCCAAATGAAGCGGAATTACTCAGCGAATAATTCATTGGAGCAAAGCCACAATTAACACTTCTCGGTGCTCGAAAAAATGTTTTTATTCAATTGAACTATCGGAGCGATCATTATGGAGGAAAACGTTCCGCGCGCGTTATAAAAGCGCAATATATGGCGATGGTGCGTCGACGAAAAGTCGGAAAGAGCTCCTCGCGCATCGCCAAAAAGACGAATCGTCCGGTCTCAGGCGACGCGTAATTTATACCCCCTCGGTTAAAATAGTTCCTGTTCAAATGAGAGATATATCTCCCTCTCGCCGAACCACAGCTTTCACCATTTCCATACATATCTATATTTCCGCCCCCCGCCCCCCCCCCCCCTCCCCTTTCTCCTTTCTGCCTTTTTTCGTTGTTTTCCTCTTCCTTTGATTCTCATTCCCTTTGCCTTCTTCTCTCACGTTTCCCTCTGTCCTTTATAATCCATGTTTATACGTATATTCAAAAACAAGTGAGCTTACAAGACCTTTTTATTTATCGATGAAAGACACGCGATCGTATCGTGTGTTTTTTACGTAACCAATTCCGGCGTACCCTTTCCTCTGCTCCTTCGTCGTCTCTCGAGCTCGCTAACGAGACGTTTTTTTTTTAACTTTAACTGGATTTTTTTTCAAACGCTCTTGCCTATTGACCATTTCGATCTTTCACGATCAACTATATGAGACAGGTTTTCTTTGGATACAACTTTTAAATTGGTAATCAAACGTATTAATAGACAAAAAAAACTATACGGACGATCCTGCGGTCGTGGGAATAATTAATAAAAGTGTGCTGTGCGAGTGAAATCGAACTGCCCTGGAATACACAATCGCCACCAATCGGTTAAGCAACTAAATATACATATCCAACTTGATTTATTCACCGCGTGCATATTTCCTGCGGTGCTTTTACGGCTCCGAAACTTTTTGACAAATGGTTCAACCCGTACAAACCGAAAACAACAACTCTGCCCTGGACATGGAGTCCCTCGAGGAGATGCTGCGAAAGGTAACAAAAATAGCCCACACTATCTTATCGTTCACTCCGTCTACGCACCTTGTTTTTCATACTTCAGAAAATGGGGGAAAAAAAATGATCTCGATAGAGATCGATCCATACGGCGAAAACTACTGTTTCCTTTTTGACAGATCGAATAGTTCCGAGCCATATATCGAGCATCGACGCAGTCACGCGAGAACAGAGCAAAATTCATCATGTTGACGGTTGCATCGTTGAAATGCAACGAAATTATGTTTTTTTTTCCTTGAGCAGAGCTCGTCTTTATTTTGCTACATTTGGTCAGGAGAATAAAACGATCTCTTCTTGCCACTCAAAAACTAAATAGACACGAAAAATTGTCATAATTTCCAAAATTAAATAAATAATTAATATTCCAATAAACAATAATAATCCCAAATGAATAATGAATAATTCATAAATTCAATAAATAATAAAGATAATTTTTCGTTTAATCTCAACGCCAAAAACTTCAGAGAGTTTAAGATTGACTGTCATTTTTTATTATATCGCTGAATTTTCTAGTTTATTCGAAAAAATATGATGACGAATAGAAACTTTTCGTCTTTTGACTGCACAACGCAAGCTGCTTCGTAACATCAACATCGTTTCATTCATGTTTATTCGTTAAATGCGGCGAAATTCATGCTCAAATAAAAAACAAGGAAAAGAAAAGTTGAAAAAGTATCAATGATACGTCAGAACGTCGTAACGAGAAAAAAAATACAAATGAGCGGAATTAAGGCATACACACACTACATAATGTGGAGTACTTAATAAGAATTGGGTCCGCGCAATGAAGGAGGGCTTTTTAACTGCAACTTCCTGTAATGTATTCCACGCTAGTGCTCGCTCTTTCGCGCGTTCTTTCTTCCTTTTTCTCGTTGCCTGAATGAACCACTTATAACGTATATACGCCGTACACCGAGGGCGCACAGCATCATCTCGCACTCATCGTGTCCACGCGCGCTCGCTACGACTTTATCGTACCACGTACACGTAACACAGAAGCTTAAATTTGGACGAGTGCGGCTTCGCTGCATATCGTATGCACCGAGAGATTCCATTGAAACTCAAGCCCCCATTTGTCAGCCCCGCACAAAACTCAATTTTTCTTCAAAATCCTTCACAATTATTTGAAAATTACGTTTTGTCTCAAAAAATTCATTTTTGAGCTGTTTCTCTGTCAACGCTCAAAGGAAACGACTGTTTTTATTTGCGCCAGAGCATCCGATGCACTCAATTATGCTAATGAATGACATTGAAGTTTGCATCGTTGGAATGAAACGAAATTCTGTTTTTTCCTTGAGCAGAGCTCGTATTATTCCGCGATATTTGGTCTGGACAATGAAACGATTCTCTCTCGCGACTCAAAAACTAATTCGGCACCAAAAATTGTGGCAATTTTTTTAATTCAATAAATAATTAATGGAAAAAGCATTTTTCGTTGAATCTCAACGTTGCAAATCGAAGTCATAATAAAAATGAATATTTTTCGTTGCATTCCAACGTTGCTAACTTCAGCATCATCACTGGGGATTGCCTCATTTTTCGGATCCAGTGAAAAAATCATTGTAAATGATTTTTCGAACGGAAGGTCCCGTGTGCAGGTTTAAGGGACATCGATACACGTTCCTCGGCCTCTCGTCGCCCTTCTCGTTGGTATACAGCACGTAAAGTTATACGCAATATTCCTTCACACGTTCCTAATTTATAATGCTACATCCACGTGCATATTCACTCATCTATGGGACTTTGTAATAGGCTGAGTCTTTTTCAGTATCTGTGTGTGAGGAACACCTTTACGTGCAGGTTTAGGTCTCGTACGCCAAGAGACATTTGCTGTATGCATGTGTGACCATTATTTTGTGCCATGATGAGCCAGAAGTAGTTAGGGGGGGGGGGGGTATGCAGAGAGTGGAGGACCAAAGCTCTCAAAGGTCCTCTTACGCTGTACGAGGTTAAACGTTTTACTGCCCCCTTCCGTCTTCTTCGCTCACTTCTAAAGGTTCTAAAGCTTGCCCCTCCCCGGCCTCGTACACCTACGCTTCTGTGTCCATAGGTACGATCCAGTTGGAACACGCGAGCGAGAACCATCGACGCACAAAGACAGAAAGCAACGAGCTTAACGACTCGATTGAACGAAAAATCTTTCGACCGCTCCTCACAATATTCGTCTCTTCTTTTACGCTTCGCGTTACACTTTGTAAAAGAGACTTTCGTCCTGCGTTCGATCTCTTTCCATTTACATCGCGATCCATTTAGACTTTTCGCACTTTGGGCGAAAAATGTTCGATTTTAAACGAGAAGCTCGAACCAACAACTCCGAGGCTTCCAATGGAAATTATTCCGAAGTTTGCAACGTTGAGATCCAACGAAAAACTCTTTTCCATTAATTATTTATTGAATTTTTTTAATTATAAGGCGCAACAGAGTCTTTTTAGTGTCCACACTAAATATTGCAAAATAATAATGAGCTCTGCTCCAGAAAAAAAAACAGAATTTCGTTGCAACCTCCAACACGATCAATGGAAATCGATCACAAAAATGTTAACAGAACTCGAGTGAACCAGCTCGTACTAAAATAATTCATAGCTTCTGCCTGGAAACATTTTTTTTTACACAAAATGTGATGAAGAAGCGGACACAAATCGTAAATCACTCGCCGCGTATATACCGACTGTATATTACCCTCGGGAGTAGCTCGTTTCCGTTGTACGCTTGACCGAAATACGTCTGTCCAGCGAACTAGCCCCACTGGCTTTCGACCTCAATTTATATATACACCTATATATAATACATAATAAAAAAATCTATGTATATATGTGTATAATATGAAAGTTAGATTTAGGTGATGCGAGCATTATGCACCAGATTAATGGTGAGACGGTCTCTTCATAACTTCCGCGTTTGTCTCTCTCTCTCTCTCTCTCTCTCTCTCTGTATCTTTCTCCGTGGAGTTGCTCGCGCCTTCCAAATTTCTCGAGTCTCGTGCATGAAACGTAATTGTAAATTTTCACTCGACAGTTGACGTCAGACTTTGTTGGGTCTCACAACCGGACGAACTTTGAATTACATTTTGAGAATGCGAGACCACAAACTCTGTAGCCTGCAGCAACATCAGAAATCAAATTTTTAAGAATTTTATTATCTAGCGAGGCTTTAATGGCGTTCCGGCATTTTTTTTGGTCTGAAAATCAGCGAAAATTCTTTTGCTTTGATTCGTGTGAAATTTTAAAATCTCGCTTCGTCGTCAAACCATAAAATAGAGCAGGCCCGGGTTTTTGCCTCCGTATACATATCCCCGCGTGGTCGTGTGCGTGTGGACATTCGTTAATGCAACTTTAATGCAGTACACGCCACGCGGAGTCTCGGATGAAAAAATTCCTCGGCTCTTTGATAATTTTCCATCAAACGTGCACGCTTCCCCATACGCTCTCGACGTCTCCGCCGCACCCTTCGCCTTCTTTATCGCAAGTGTTTTTTTTTTTTTTTTTACTTGTTATTTGAATTTCTCAGCCCGCTGAGCTTTATTGTTCGGAGCATACGTCAGTGACATTAAAAAAGAAAGAATAATTATTGTTAATAAAGGGTAAAAATAACCCGCGACCAATCGCTCCCTTTTGCTGCCCGATGAAAATCCTAAAATTTATTTCTCTCGGTGACGAAATAATAATTCATTTTCCACCAGATCGTATAACAAGGAACTTCACCCTCCGACTCGCCCTTTTCCGAGAAAATTTGATGAAATTTCTCGCTCGAGCGGCGCCACCGCAGAAATAACGCCATGTATATATACGTTATATAATATCCTAACCGATGGAACGTACGGTGACGATAAAATTTGTCTTGGCTCGTCACCGTCATCCAGCCCCATTTATCTGGCCCTATTGCCGTGCCTTCCACCGAATCGCTCCCTTTCTTTTCCTTTCTCTATAGCGGCTTATCATATAAAAAGGCTCGAGAGAGAAAAAGCGTCGGGAGGAGTGCGAGGAGTGCAATGTTTTTCGAGTAATCGGTTGCGACGAATTCGATCCTTGAAATTTGTCCTCCTACCAACGGGGAATAGCCAGAAAAACGAATTTCCAAAGAGAATCCACATTGTTTGAAAAACAAAAAACGAGGAATCTATTGGGGAAACAAAGTTGTGAGTTAATTGAATGAAAAAGTGAGGTTCATTAGAGAAAAGCTCGATTTAATTGGACGCAGTTGCACGATCGATCGTTTACGTTGGTCTAGCTCGGAGGCCTTAGTTGCGAAAAAAATAGCCACCATCCACGAGGACTTTGGAGCAAGCAGCCGAGTACGCTTTGTCGGAAAATCGCGGTGATTTTTCACTGGCTTTTCCTCGCTTGCCGTGCCCCAGCGTGCTCCTCCCATCGACGTAACACACATATACAGCACGCAAAAAGATCGGTACGTTGTAACTCTCGATGGCTGCATCGATAGGCCAAAGTTTCGAGAAAAAATAATGTCGCGAAGGGGCCTCGGAGAAGAGGAAAGCCTTTGCAATGTCTCTTGGATAAGGAGGGAATGGAAAAAGCTCGGATGAACTAGAAAAAAGGTATAAAAAGAGAAAACAAAAAACAAAGAAGATTGGGAACTATCCGGGTAGCAATAACTCCTGTGCAACGGAGAAAAGACTCTTCCATCTCCAGTAAGTTACAAGGGATACACACGAGAGCAAGAAAAATATATATAAATATGACGATCAAGCCTTCCTACAATTTATATGAACCCGCCTCCTATATAGACACGCTGCACATCTTGCCAAGCTTCTCTTCGCTCCTCCATCTACGCACATCAGTCCTACCCTCTATTCTACTCAACCTAAATTGTCTCTCTTTGTATTTCTTCATGTACTACCAGAGCTGTTCCATATACCACGCCATATATCGAAGAAAAATCCTTCCGACTGTTTCTCCACCGCACGAGCCAGTTCTGCATCGTATATTTCCGATTGACGGTGCTCCGGTACTCCGGTCTCGAATGCACAGGCTCGTTCGTCGCGGATTCACTTTGAAAATATTGTTTGTCATGACGCTCAAGTTTGGGACGTTCGAGGCACAACGAAAAATATTTATTTCTATTGATAATTTAATTGATTTGTGAATTATGCAAATTTTTTTCATAAAATAACGACTTTTAGGCAAGGAAAAATTAATTCTGTTGCATTCCAATGATGCAAACTACAACGTCACTGTTCCTCGATATTTTCAGGAGAGGATCGAGACTTTGAAATATTAGCCTGAATGTCGTGATGCTCAGGAATTTCGTTTCGATTAATTTGATTTCTCGGAGCTTGTGCGATCGATTTCATGAAAAACTCGCTATTTCGAGATCCTTTTTGCTTGGCTGGTTTAGTTCGAATGGAAGAAAGCATGTTCGGCTGCATCGTCTTTTTTCTTAACGTCGTGATCGATCCACGTAAGCATATCAGCAAGAAGAGGAATAAAAAGGAGGATAGGAAAGAGGAAAAGATTGAGAGCTAGCGGAAAGCCCATTTTCCAGCTTTTCTTCCAACTCAAAAATTCTTCACGATATATAAAAGAAGAGACAAGGCAAGATCGATCTTTGAGATAAATAATAAAAAGTGGCGCTATGTTCCGAGTCCGGCACCGCCGCAGCTTATGACGCTCGAAACACACGGACAAATGCGCGGAAAAGGGGAAAGAGACTTTCGACTCCGCGACTTTGTGATTCCTCATACGTCCTGGGAAAATCTGTGCATGGCTATGCTTCTTCTTAGCATCCTCTTATCCTTGCCTCGCGCGCCGCATTCGCTCGGAAACGCGATCGAGCTCCTCGAGGTGTCTCTACGGACGTAACTTTACATCTTATTTTTCTTCTATCTCGAGAACAGGGCAAGCAGAATCGTGGAGGACGAGAGGGAAAAGCTCCTCCAAATGCGCATTATCGACCCCTTCTAAGCTCTCATCGCGCTCTCTTATGTCCCCTCATCATTATATATACTCGAGGATATAGATATACGTGCCTTTTTCACTGTATACTCGTAGGATTCAAGATTCGTCATGCTCAGGATCCGCACCCTCTCTACACACATCGAGCAAGCTCATAAAGAGCTTGGCTGTAAAAAAATAACAATGATAACTAATGTGATCCCCGGATTTGGAGCTTTCGCTGACCACAAGAGTGCTTCGGGTCCTCGAGACCTTTTCTCTGGACTCCATAATAGGATTCCATCTCGGCAGAGTCGTCCGAACGAATTATAAACCGGAGGTCATTTGGTTCGATCATTTTTGCATTTTCGTTGGAAATTTTCTGGAAAAAAAACATCGAAAATTTAGTGTCACCGAGAAAATAGAGAGATGTATTGAGATTCACCAAAAAATGCTTTTTCATTAATTATTTATTGAATTTTGGAAATTATGGCCATTTTTAGTGTCGCCTTAGATTTGTTATCGCAAGAAAAAATCGTTTTATTGTCCAGAAGAAATATTGGAAAATAATGACGAGCTCTGCTCAAGAAAAAATATAATTTCGGTTTGCTCGTTGAGCAAAGGTCTGAAGAGCTCGACAGCCGTTCTTACTGGAGTGCCACACACGATTTCGCAGCTCTGATGTAATTAAAAATAACCTGTTAGACGATTTTAATCGTACTTTTATTTTACGATCCTGACAGCATCGTTTATCATGGCTCGCGTCGTTTCTGTGGCTATTTTCTTGGGTGCTTGGATACGTGGGATAAAAAAATTGCCGGAGGAGATGGAAGAGGGTTAAGAGGGATGGTCGATGTGATATGTTGGTGGCATTCTCTCGTTATTCCCTCCCGGCGTTGGCAGTCACTGTTCAGAGCTTTCTTCCGCGTCCAGCCAACTTCCGGTCGCCATATCCACTTTATGCTTAGGCTCTAGAAAACGTTCTCGATGGACTGGCTCCTACGAAACTTTTCAAATGGCATAACGTTTCTCGTTCAACCTGTTAAATCTTGTGAAGGTTGCGCCCTTTTTATTGCCACTTTCCGGTCCTTACATTTGTCTTTGCACCCTCCGAGCGAAGAGTATCTCGGAGAAAAGGTGCAAAAAGAATAGTAGAAGAGCCAGGAGGATCGTCTCGACTCGCCGGGCCCTGCTCCTCGATCCTCCAGCTCCAGCTCTTTATTCTCATCCTCTTTTCTCCTTCTCTCCTTTCGACCACTGCCGCGCACAAGCCGTCGACCGTAAAAGGACAATAAAACACACGGGACGCATCTGGGTTACGAGCTTTACAAGGCACTAGCTTTTTTCTTTATCTTGTCGCCGTATAACCCATCGTTTCTCCAGCAGCTTCCCTCTCCCTCTCCCTGCCTCTACTTTCCGCCTACTTCCGCCTCTTAGCTCGCGTCTCCTTAAGCGATTTTTCCCCAAACTTAGCTCTGTCTGTGCTCGTGACTCTTCCTGCTCTGCCCAGTCTTTCAGCAGTTTCGAATCTTGCTGATCGTGCATCGCGCCTCCTCGGCGATGATTTAAGCAGAAAAAGTGGGAATCGGCATATTGTCATCCGAATAAATCCATAGAACAGCCCGTCGCAATGTTGCTTCGTCCTAGATGACGCAATTTTCCGTGACAGCTGTGGAAACTTGAAAAATATGTTTAAAGATGGTGCGTGCGTCAGACATCGCAAAAAGAAAATGCGCTCTCGTCGGTCGTAGACGAAGAAACGAAAGGATTTTCCGCCTCCTCCGTTTGTAACTCCCCGACTCGGGATAAAGATAATTAAAAATGAAAACTAATTTGGTCGCTGGTAACCAGCCGAGCACGTATTGCCGTGCTGCTGCTGGGCACTTGCGAAAGTAATATTCCAGCCGCAATAACGTGCAACTTGGCATGTGCAATACTCACCGGCAGGGGGAGCCAAGCAGGCGGAGGAGAGGCACTCGCTGGGGTGAAAGGTTCGAGCCAAAAGCCCTAAAGCAGTGAAACACCGGAATACCTTTTACAAGTGTAAAGCTACGGCCTGTGGACTATTGCTCGGTGAATATGTGCACTTATCGTGCTTGTATCGTAGCCGCGGTACTAACTATGTACTAATATACAGAACACACATGTTTCTCGAAGTCCTAGCAAACAAAAGGCCTCGAACTATTGAATCAAAGAGTCCAACATTTTTTCGCTTACGCCCTTTTGTTTATTACAAAAAGACACTAATTTTCTCTCCCCCTCTCGTACATGTGCATCCTCCATAATGCACAAGCATATCTTCCCCCTTTCTATCTGCATTTTATCTTGTACACTCGCACCATCTACTCGCTTACGTAGATTTGCGTTATGCTTCGAGAGTTTACGTTGCCAAGCCACTTCTCCCTTCTCGTCCTCTTCGCTATAACAAGCACCGCCCATAGAATATCGGCTAAATACAACCACCGCACCAGCTTCCGGACTTTCTACGATTTTAGCCAAATCCCCTCGAGAACCAACCCCGTCAACCCCTTTCAACCCTCCATTTCATAACTTTGGCTTCCACGGCCACTTTTCTCCCACCTCGACGTACAAGCCGCTCCAATGTCTCGCCGCAACACTCGACCATTGACCACTCGCACCTACACCAGCTTCGCCCACGACCCGCGCGACTCCAAACAACTGCGGCGCAAGGGACTTGACAGCATTGTTACCGCTATTAACCGAGTCCGGATTTACAAACAAGATTTTCCTTCATCAGCGACCTTGAATATGCGGAAAAATATTGAAATACCTCGTTTATGAGTTTTCTTGAAATTCCGAGACGCGGACGGTGGCTCGTACTTATTTTTCTCGTCCTCTCCGATACCAAATCCATTCGCCCCTTCGAACTAATCGAGAACAACAACAAAAAACTGAAAATTTTGATTTCGTCGGGTAAGGTACGGGATCCGGGAAACTTGGCACTTTTTTTTTTTATACGTCAGACTTATGCACGCTCCAAAATACGATGGAGCTTAATGTATAGCCATTTCTCGTATTATACTCCCGAGCGTT
The DNA here is from genome assembly GCA_030522525.1 of Campopleginae sp. 14b. NCBI lineage: Eukaryota > Metazoa > Arthropoda > Insecta > Hymenoptera > Ichneumonidae > Campopleginae sp. 14b. Next base: position 48,023 of record JAPYYS010000345.1, read on the forward strand.
CTATATATACGTAGTGTCTATTAATTAAACGCATAGCTCGGATATCCTCTTGATGTCGGGTGGGCGAAAGATCCTACCGAAATTAAAATACACCTGGTGTTATTACACCGGAGTTATGTAACCCGTTTCGTGTATTATGCGAGAATAAGAGAGAGAAAGAGAGGGAGGGAGAACGAGATCGTAGCGTACCTTCCTTATAGCCTCGTTTCTTTTTTTTACTCTCTTACTTTATTCTCTGTCCTCGCGGAGCTTTTTTCCTTGGCCCCCGTTGCTTTTAGCCATTACATCGCGGATCGCAGCGTGTCGAGGGAGAAAAAAAAACGGGCTACGAACTCGCGCGGTTAAATAACCCTGGGGGAGTCGTAATGAAAGAGGGCTCATTGGCAAATGTAGAGCGCGAATAAAAAGGGGTTTAATTTTTTTCGTTGCCGACCCGAGGCACATATCCCGCAAGCTTTTTCGGCCGACCCAACGACGAGATATCACGAAGATAAAAAATATATAATCCACTGGAAATTCACCTTCTGCACTTTTTCTGTTTCGAATGAAATTTCCATTTGGACCAAACATTTGTTTCTTTTTTTATCGCTCCAGCCAATGACCTCGGATTCAGGAAATTGTGTGTGTTTTTTTTTTAAATTATCATTCCTACCGTTCGATTAATTCGATTTATCGATCGAATTAATCGAATTCTGGCTCACAAAATCATTTCGTCAGTTTCAACAACGACCCAGTCGGCAAATTTGTTTTCTCGCTTCATTATTTATTCGATAACGTGTAAACGTCTTATCGAACGAAATTTGACACCAGGAGGCGATTGAATAATCAAAGTTTTCGGAGCGTGGAGACATTGATGGTGCCAGGTAACGTTCGCCATACAAGTTGGCGTCGCTGCATTATCAATTAGGCTCTGAGTAAGGAGAGACGATGAAGAGACTCTCGTGAAAGCCTCTCTTGCCTATCCCGCAATATTTCTATGTACATACGCGTCTATACATGTGCATTACTCGCCAGACACTCGGTAAACACACTCGAGTACAGCTAACCAACCTGCCAGAGTTGCGAGACGTTCGAACTTTGCTGAAATCGTTGAGCCACCTGGTATTCTCGTTCTCTTCACTCCCCTCGATATTTTGCTTCGTTCCGTTACTTGCCCTCTCTCTTTTCTCCTCTTCAAATATTGACTCGCACTCTTCACCTTCACCGAGCACGTGAACTCGTCACCCTCCCTTTCATTCGCGTTTCATTCGCTGAAAAACAAAAAGACAAATATTGTGTCAATTACCGGAAAAAAATACTTGAGAAAAATTTTCTTGGTTTTTTTGTTGATTTTTTTTTACGACCGAAATTCACGGACACACCGGATTCCACGTTGGAATTCAGCACCAGCATCGGACGTTATCACAGCAGCGAAACGTAATTGATAAACGGAGGCTATTCCCGAATAAACAGGAGGAAAAAACGAGGAAAATGATTTTTCTAAACAACAAAGCCATTCGCATTTATCGCTGTAATCTACTCGATCGTAATAATAAAAATGATAATAATCAGTGGGCGGAGTAGGCGATAACCGGAGATGACAACGAGCAAAGTTGTATCAAAGAGAAAAGAAAGGAGGAGTACGATTGCAAGCATGACTGCTACGCATATATACGAGAAGGACGTGGAAAGCCTCGGAAAATGGAAGATGAAAAAGAGGAGGTAAAAGAATGGCGAGGAAAATGGAGTCAGCACAAATGTTGCCAGCACTCGGGTGTTTACCGTTCGCCGCTATATTTGCCACGAAGCTTGAGAACATTTTATCCCCAACTATTTAACTCGCTGCTCGTTGCCCCATTCTCCCGCTTTATCCGCAAATAAAAATGTTTTCGCAATTGCATCGAAAGGACCCACTGACGAATAGAGCCGAGTGAAACCGATTCTCCGGAGGGAAAATCACGCCTCGTACAGTTATCTTCACGACCTATATGACTCTTGTTCTTTTTATTCGCTCGATAAAACGTGAAATGAAACGGTCGGAGGGTGACAAGGAAGTTTATTCGGGAAGCGGAGAAAACTCGTTTAAAAAAATGTGAGAAAATTAGTCGATCCCTCGGGTGACTCGAAGGGATTTTTCAAATCGGTGAAAATCAATTTGGGAAGCATGGTGGGAAGCTAGGTTAAGGTTACGTTAGAGACGAGTGAAGATTTCATGCAAGTCGGTTCCCTCGTCCCAAGTGTACCTTAACTATTGGCTAGTCTCTCCATTATTCCACGTGTCCTTCGTACTTCTTGGCTCCAAGCGTTTTCTTCCTCCCTCGGGTCCAAGCTCCGAGGAGCTTGTTCTCTTACCGTGTATTATTCGCCTGTGCACTCCGAGGACTCTTCCCGCTCCGTAGCATCTCTTCCTGCTCTCGCGATGCTCTCTCCTCCATACAAACACGCTCTATAATTAACGTACAAGTCTCCGGAGATTGAAGGATTTCGCGGAGTCGCGAGGGTTCTTTCGGCCGCGCCCCTTAAATCCTACGGTCCCTTCTGATCGCCTTAATATCAGAGAGTCTTCTTGGACGATCCGAGGCTCTCTTATTTCATTAATTCAATAATTCGCAACAAAAATTATACGAACCGAGACAACGAGCGATTATAATTACGAAGCGATGTCCTCGACAAGAAAATCATTCCGTTCATACGAAAACTCAAGCACCGATCTTCTTGGCAGGAAGAAAAGTTTCATTAAATATTTGTTGCTCAGAGACGCTCGTACCAAAATACGTAACCAACTTTCATCAAACTTGCTCGTGTTTCTCCCTACGAAACAGAGACCCAGAGAGAGAGAGAGAGAGAGAGAGAGAGAGAGAGAGAGAGAGAGAGCGAAGAAGAGATAAGAGGGTGCATTCTTCCACGCGTTTTGACGCGCTCCATTTCACCTTTTTCCGGTCCTGTCGCCCTCCTTCAACTTCCATGAAGACACTATCAAGCCGCATATGTATTTCTCAGACGATCTGTACAAGCTTCAGGACACTTTTCCTCTCCTCTTGCCTTGTCTCTCTCTTTCTCTCCCTCGGAGCAACCTCACTCCCACGCGGGCTATTTCCCGTCTCTCGTAATTAATGTACGAGCAACCGGGCGTGCCCCAGAAGGGCGCGAGAGATGCTAATATAGTCGGAGAAGAGCTCCGAGCTATATATATGGAGGTTCGTCCTCTCTTAGCTGGCGGAGCATCATCTCCATTGCGAACACCTGCACATAATGTGTACGTCGGTATATTCGTGTTTTCTCTCATGTACAAAAATTCTGAAAAGGCGAAACGTCGTCCGTCTGTCCAGAATTTTTTCCAGAAAAAAAAAATCAACGAAATTTCCAGAAAATCTGTTTTTTTTTTTCTTTTCATTCTTTCCGTTATTTCGCGATTTCCGGAGTCGCCAATCTTGGCCGTTTTTTTTTGTTTCATCGCCGCAGGAACAGTGGCGGTCTCGTTATCGTATCACAAGACCGCGCACTCGTGCTGCGGCTTCTTTCCCAAGCAGACTCACGCGACCCTTCACACTTTTTTCCTTTTCTCGTACATTTTTTTTTCCACCCTCTCGACTGACGCTATCTCTTCGGTTTTTTTTTTTACTCTTCCGCGTTCTCTCACTCCCGGCGGTTGCTAGACTTTCGAGGATCACTGGAGACGTCAACGACAGATTCGATAACGAGCGGATTTGCCTGTTCGTATATATTATATAAACATAAGGGCTTGCATAATTGATCCTCGAGTATCGCGCGGGGCACTCGCAATCGCCTAACGAGATAGTTCTCTGAGGAAGTTCTTGGGAAAAGAGAACTGGCGGAAAAGTAATCGAGGCGTTTCCATTCGTTCGAAATCTTGACACTAACGGAGATCGATATTTTTTCTCGTCTCGACAAAAATTCGGGCACACCGTTTTCCCAGTTAATTTGGTCGCGATTCCTTAAGGATACTCCGTGTGTTTCTTTTTCGCTTATACAGAATCGGTACGAAGTGAAAAAAAATGAGTCCGAGGGATGAAAAGGAAAAAGTGTAAGACTCGCAGAATTCTGGACGTGACGACAAAATCCCCTTTGCTTCTTCCTCCTCCGATATATTTATATACAAACAGACATATACAGCCTTTTTTTTCATCCCTCAGCCTTTTGCCCTGATTCCTCTGGCATCGCACCTCCCATCCTCCTCCCCCTACAAAACGTCTCACCCACAACGTGTGTCTCGAAAGAGCACCAACAAGAAAAACGAGAATGAAGGAGAAAAAAAAAGCTACCTCGCCCTGATGACAGTTTGAGAGATCTCTGCGTCCATCCTCCACTCTTTCCCTTCCCTTTTGCGGCTAATGTAGCGAGCACCCTCGAGAGCCAGTCTGTCGAGATCTTTTCCTCCCTCGCCACCTTCTCGTGCTTTTCTTTTTCACCTTCTGCTTCACCTCCGTTCTTTTCATTGACGTTGAAGAAGAAAACCATTGGCCCATACTGACGAGCGCCCATCACGTTTTCGACCGTGGACTCATTTTTTCCACAGCAAATTTTTTTTCAACTATAAACGAAAAAAAAACAAAAAAAATACAACGATTTTCGATTCAGAAAAGAAAAAATAAACATGATCCTCGTCCTCAAGGCTCAAGGGCTCTCTTGCAGGATTAATTGGACGAGTGCAATGGACATTTCGTAATCGTAATCACGAGTACGTTCCCCAAACACGTGCATATGTTGTCTGATAGAAAAAAGAAAAGGCGAGAGGGCCTGTTCCTCGCGGTAGCGCTGTGTGATCACTCTCTGCCCTCTGCACTCTTCTGACCTGGTCTGTCCCTCCTCCCTCCGAGCCTGCTCGACTAATTATACGTCATGGTTAACCAAGAGGCACAGAAGCAAGCGGACGAATTGCACTTTGAGCCCAAGACCCTCCCCCGCTCGCTCTCCACCTCGACCCATAGATTAACCTCTGTTTTAATTAATCACCCTGTGTATACACGCTGATACAGATACCCAGCACACACACACACGAGCACGACCTCCCTGAGCGTGCTGCCGCTCGCTATTTACGAGTTTCGCTAACTGTGCCCGTTTGTAACGGACACCCTATGTCTGTATTTTATCCTGTCAAATAATAAAGGCACAATTCCGAATAATTACACCTGGACAGTCCATCCAGTTATGACCTTTTGGTCCTCAACTCTCTCGTGCACGTACTACACAGGACGTGCGATACATTGCCCACGCTAACCTGCCGAGGAGCCCAATGCACCAGGAGCAATGCATCGGCCATTATGTCCGCGCATCTGGCAACGACAAATTTCCTTGACTTTATTATTTATTTCTACAATTTTTATTCAGCCTTCTCTTTCTCGTCTGTTTCAGCTCTCGGAACTCGAGCAGCGCGTTCTCGACGCTGAGGGCAGAGCGGATGAAGCCGAGGACAAAGTAAGTATCGCGAAAACTTTTTTTCTTCGTATCTGACAATATGAACGATCCTTGAGTCTGCATCGTTTGAAAAAAATACGAAAAATGTATTTATCAATCATTATTTTCATAATTTATCGAATTTTTTGATTTTTCTTTGTGAATTCAATTTTAATATGTGAAAAAACGTCAGCCCTACTATTTTGTAGAATCTGAATTGCATTTTCTCCGGGAGAAAATTTTAATCGGATCATTTGATCGTAATCGCAAAATCTTGATCGGCAGCGAATCCCTGTCGATTTTAGTTTCCGGCGAAATTCGAATTTTTGAGCATTTCACTTTACCGACCCGAAACAATTGCTCGGATGTACCGACCGTGGATAATACATCCCTTGCAGAAACAAGGGTAGGTTCGCGCGTGATCAACCGTAGGGGTTGATATTTCTCGAGCCCGTCCAGTCTCCACGGTCGGTCAACGACGGAGATACTTTTGCATAGAAAAATCGATTGTTTTCGTTGTTGAGAGGCTTATCAAAGGGGCGCGAGCGAGGGGGTCGCAATCGTTGCAAAAACGTTTCGTACGGAAGATCGTGGTTCCTCATGGCAAAACGTGCAGGCCAGCAGAGAGCACACGTTGTTCTCGCGTGTAGCGCGCATGTTACATCGCCGGATTCCTCTATGGTTCGCAAGACGCGAGTAAGGGCCGTTCGGGGGCGTAGAGGGGTGACCATTGATTTTTGCTCAGGCGATATATAATAGCCCGCAAGATGGCAGAAAAGCGACACCCTCGCGATACCGTTTTACTATCGTCTTGACCGAAGCCTTTTATTTAAAACCCTCCGGAGAGACAAAAAGCTCCACTTGCAATTCCATCCCCCAGGAAACTGGAAAAACTTTATTAAAAAAAAAAAAACTACATTACGGATCTAATTATTACCCTCCGTACCTCGCGCTGCATTGCGAGCCTCGCGCTGTCGTATGTGCCGTGTCTGTGTGAATGTATGCACATGCGAGTGTTCTTGATATTCAGTTCGTACATCGCTCGTGTTATGAGTCTGAGATGAACAAATTATGGAGCCCCGTTGACACGAGTGAAAGGTAATTTTCACCTCATTTTTTAATCTCACCCTCGTTAAGATTCCTCTCGAAAAGTGAGAACTGCACGATTTCCCCTGAAGGGAAACGAAACGTCGATTATTCATTATATTCAAGGAATTTCATTCTGGCTCGTATTTTTTCTCCGTTTTCATCCTCTCACGAAAGATTCTTCTCGTTCGGCATTTGTCACTTGTGCTCAATCTAACACGCGTTCCTTTCAACGAGCTCACAGCTCGTGTTGCATTCGCGTGTGGAAAATTGCATTTTTTATCGATATCTAGTTTTTTTATTGCCCACAAGATCGGGAAAGTTGAATGAATTCCGAAATCCTCTAGGAAAAGTGACGATTCTGTTGAATATGATCGAGTCATGTATTTTTTGATCGTAGCGAAATTCTCAAAATTTCCGAAAACCCGAATTTTCGTAATTAAAATTCTCAACCAACGTAATTGGGTGCCTCGTACTAATCATCACGTTTGGATTCGCCCGAAGGCCTTTTACTAAAGCTGCAAAAAAAAAAAACCTTGAGGACACAGGAAAAAATGTAGACCTCGGCGAAAACAAAATTGCCCTCTCGTTCGCGATTGCCCAAACTTTCGAGTCGTTATTTCTTTCTCGCTGATGTTCAGTGCTACGTAATTAGAAAAAGGTATATTCTAATACACCTCTCGCTAGTCTTGAGAATAAAGCGAACGCGTAGATTACTGGCTCGTAGCCAAGGAATGACTAATCCTCGAGCTTCCTGGTGATGGATGTGACTCGCCATCGCCATGAACATAACGTTATCATCATTATTTCAATAAGATTATCATTCTTATGATTATTTTATGAGGTCACACGTACAATGTACATTTGTACTGACTCGTGTTTGCGAGCTAGACGAGAGACAAGCTCTTCCTTCCTCTCTGATTCCCTCGTCACCAAAAGCCACGGCCAACACGCGCCACCAACAAATGAATAGACATTTAGCGATATAGCCGAGAACAGAGACGCGAGAAAGTCTCCAAGAAATCTTACAGCTTCCAGAAAGATTGCGCGAGACAGACGGCTCGTGTGTTAACGTGAGCGAGGCAGAAAGAAAGAGAGAGCCACATCAGACCTCGTGGCAACGTGCCAGAATGATTCACGAATGGAATATCCTTTAGAGCCTCCTCTCTCTCTCTCTCCCCCTCATCCTGCAGACGCCGACTACAGTACCGTTTCTACACACTGAGAGCAATAACCTTTTAACGTCTCTTTTTTATCTTTTTACCAAGAAAAAATACATGTCACTTGGCGCCGCAGGGGTAAACACTCAATTTATTTATCGAAGAATTACTTCGACTAAAAACTCTTTTCATTATTTCAATTGGTGAGAATTTATTGCTAAATCGTATAAATATTTTTTGTCGGTAAAATAACTGAATTAAATGTTATATTGAAGTTTGTATCGTTGAAATGCAACGACGAAAATCTGTTCTCTCTTGAGCAGAGCTCGTTATTATTTTCCACTATTTGGTGTGGATCAAAAATTGTTCCTTTCCTTCGATTGAAAAATGAAATCGATACGAAAAATTGGCATAAATTCCATTTTTAAATTTTAATTTCCATTTGCATGTTCTTTCTCAGAGCAGAGCTCGGGATTATTTTCCAATATGGTGTCTGAACAATAAAACGATCATCTCATTATACCCAAAAACTAGATCGACACGAAAAATGCTCCTAATTTCCAAAATTCATAAAATAATTAATAGAAAAAGCAATTTTCGTCGAATCTCAACGTCGCAAACGTCAGAGTCATGATGAAATTTTCGATTATTCAAAATATAACGCGCCGTTATCGTTCACCGTGACAGATTTCATTATTTTGTCGCGATAAACTTCAATTTTTTCGTATCGGTCTCGACATTGTTGTCCGCTATGTGAAATGTCCGATAAATCGTTTTATTAAATTTTATCGATGGCGCTTATACACGGTGAGGGAAAAGGAAACGATTGGATAGTTCCACATGGTGTAGCTCCGTACTGAACGCGATGGTGTGGCATTGACGGGGATGGATGTCTTTTTATTATATACATATATAGTGGACTGGGACAGAGTGACTTGGCCTATAGTGTGCAACCACCGCGACGAGACGAAAGCCGACGAAACCCCCTGTGCAGTGGTAAAACCGTTTGGCTACGAGCCAACGTGACTCACTGAGGCTCCAGGAAACCCCCGACGCTTTAGTTCGATCTCAAACGTCGCGCTTACGCGCGCGATCTTGCTGCTCTCTCAAAATATCCGATTTCGTGTGGAGCTCACAAAAACTATATAACTATATTTCATCCCCTTATCGTTATTTCCAATTCTCGAGCTTTCGACACCCGCGAAAAATAGCCAATAACGTCGATTGTCATCGATGCCAAAGCGTCAAGTGCAAACTCACTCGATCGAAAAATCCATCGATCTATTTTTTTTTTAATACTTCGTGGTGGACCAATTGAGTGGATAATAAAGCTTGAAAAGTGGAAAGGATTTGCCATTGAATAATTATCATGGCCAACACGTGCTTCGGTGAGAATTTTCATTCGTTCAATACTCTCGCGTTCCCCATAACAAATGTGTGTGAAAAACATTATTCCCGAGGCTCGTCGCACTTTGAGAATATCCAGAAACCGTAGTGCACATTTTTATTTTTAATAGCAATCGATAGTTTCCCTTGACTCAACATCCAGCAGAGAATTCCCGTCAAAAAACATCGTGAGGAGCAATTTGAGTCATAGAAAAAGATCGAGAGACCACCCACCATCGTCGAACATTCTGCCTGACAGAAATACCCCATATGGTCCATACACATTTGCTCATCGTCTCCAAGGATGCTGCCAGTCTAGAGTCCCCATGCTCTCTCTCTCTCTCTCTCTCCTACTCCCATGCCGGCTGGTTCCAACTCCCAAGTATTCTATAATCGGAGACGAGAACATGGCAAAGTACGATGGGGAGCCTCACGGATTTGCCTGTATCGTATTGATTTTCTCGAGGAGAGTGAGACAGAGATAACAAAAAGCTTCACGTTGTGCCACAGACAACATATCTACTCGCTTTTACTACTAAAACTCTCTGCACCCCCGTCATGTACCAATGAGAAGTATCCCGAGCAGAACAAAACTCCGTATAGATTCTCTTGTGAGCTGTGAGCGCATCGTACATGGGATAGTAAAAGCGATATCGATTTTTGACAGCTGCTTCTTCGACTACCTCCTCTCCATCTATATATTATTATGTGTACGTCCCAGTGTGCATGTCTGTGTGTACGAGCAAAGGGGGTGGTTTTGCTGCACGCGACTCAGCACACCGACGAACAAGGGGAAGCCGCCTGGTCCCCTCCTCCGTTCCCCCATGTTAATTTTACATTCTACCGGCTTCTGGAGTACTCATTAACAGTCAGTTGTACTACGAGCCATGCGCCTTATTCGCAAAACGATATTTTCCACTCGTCGACCGACCATTCCATTCGTACGAGAGTATTAAATTCCCAGAAATTACTAGACCACCAAATTTTTAGTTTTTATTTATTTTATGACCAAAAATAATGATTGGAATAAAATAATAATAATAACTCAGAGAATAATAATAAACTAAAGATGGAGACTTTTATTTGACATTCTTTTCACACCACGACGTATCGTCGAACTTGAAAAATGTCTCTGAAATTATATAATCGAATTTTTGCATACGATTCTTGAGGATTCGAGTGCTTATCGATATTTCCCTACCTTTTTCCTTCTCGATAGGTACGGATGATGGAGGAGCGGCTAGTGAAGGGTGAATACAGCCTCAGTACAACCGGAGTTGGTACACCGCCACAATCATCTTTGCCATCGACCTCCAACACGAAAAATGAAAAAGGCGACGATGCACACTGCGCCTGCATTTCGAAACTAGAGACACAGGTCGAAGAACAGGTGAAGACTTTTGTTTTTTATTATTCGTCGAGGTAAAATAACGTAATTCGTTACGTAGCAATTTCGTCACGATCTAAAATTTATTTATTGAAAAAGAATCGCTTTTTTATTCGTCGAGTCCGATTTTCTCGGTAGAATTACTCACGAGCGTTTTATGAAGGAATTCGCGATCGAGTTTATCGCGAGTTCGCATTTATATCGCTGATTATATCTCGTCGCTATTCTTGACCGTTTCGATATCGATTATCCAGAGACAATTGCGACTGCAAGACGCGCGACAAGTTGAGGCCAAAGCTGCTCGCATCAAAGAGTGGGTTACCAACAAATTGCGCGAGCTCGAACAACAGAATCAACATCTTCGTGAACAGAACAACAAGTGCAACCAGCAACTCGAGCTCCTGAGAAATCATATCACTAATATCGGACTCAGGCCACCGGTCAGTCGATTATATTCCCACCTGCAACTTTTTCCACCTCCACTTCTCACTAAACAACATTTTGCCTCGTCAAATTATGAAGAATCGTTTCTTCTCGAGAATATCATGAAAAATAATGAGAAAAATTAATTACAGGCCCCAACGAGAGCCTCTTTGTCCCTCGAAGTCGATCCCACCCTCAGACGTCGTAGCGAGAGCCTGGAAAGCACGCCACAAACGGTTGCTGAAAGTGTTCAGAGCACAGCCGTCGAGCAGCAAGTCGCAACGAGACACAGAAGGCACCTGTCAGCTTGTGGTACGATACAGCAAGGAATCACCGCTACGAATATGGATTCGAGGTGAACTAGACCAAATGAGCTTTCCTTATGAACACCTTAATGTTCTTCTCGTCGACTTATCCTTTTCATAAATATTTAGACTCCATTTCCTTATCAAACGGACTAATTTGAAAACATTTTCCAATCACCTTTTCCTTTCAGAGGCTGGCTACACACTAAAATGTTGCCATTTTAAACAATATAGCAAAATTCTAAATGATTAAAATTTTATGAAATTTCGTGCGCATACTCTTTTTTTTTTACATAGTTTTCGAGTTATTGAACACTAGAGTTTACATGCATAAGCATAGGATTCAGATATATATATATATATATAGGTATATCTTTTGCATATTCTAAACTCAAATAATTCGACAATTATGTAGACGAAAAATGGAGAAAAAAAATTGTGTCATCGTATTTCATGCTGCAGAATATTATCACCAAATTTCATTAAATTCTTATCATTTTATCGTGTGTAGCCAACCTGCTTGACGTAATTTTTATCATGTCCTTGTTAGTTTCCTCCTTTGCAGTTTCCGCCTTTAATATTCCGTCCAGTATAAATGTCTATTTTCTTCTTTACCGTGCTGTTCTTCCAGGATCGAGCGGTAAACTTTGTGTCGCGAAAAAAAAGAAACTTAATCCCAAAATGTATTTGTAATCGTTGATTATTTATTTGTGTATTTCGAGAAAGGAAATTTCAGAGGAGGATTCCAAATTAGAGTAGGAGAAATAACTGACGCGATAAAATTCTCTTTGGGAGGCCTCACGACGTGATAGCGGCGCCCGATTAGCCAAAGACGCGGTACCCTGTACCGTCCTGGGACTTCCTGCGGGGATCTATCGGCCCTCCACCAATATTTCAATATTTTTCCCAATACTCAAAAGTCATTGGTCGCAATGATTGATTTTGTGAATTGTTGAAATTAAATAATTATGAATTTCCGGTTGTAGCTTACTCTCGGAGGAGCTGGCTGCTGCGGTGGAAAATCTTGTTATGCTGCCGAGCATACCCGGAGTCTCGGAGGGCAGTCGCGACAGCAGCAGCTCCGAGGCGATCCACGATTACGCCGAAATCTACACACCCAGCAGGGAGGGCATCAATTGGGCTCAGGCCAGTGGACAAACTGCACCGAGACCACCGACGCCACCTCTCCACAGATTCCCAAGCTGGGAGGCTAAAATTTACCAGGTAAGTGAAAATCTCACGCTCCCACGTATCCGAATAACAATGCTGTCGTTTGCATCGTTGGAATGCAACGAAATTCCGTTTCCCTTGACCAGATCTCACAATTTTTATTGAATATTTAGTCGAGGCAATAAAACGACTTTTTATCAAGATCCAAAAATGAAATCGACACGAAAACAGTAAAAAATGAAGAAAAAATTAATAGATAAAATATTTTTTATTTTTTTTATTTTTTATTATTCGTTCTCCATTGACGATTTATCTTTTTTGTTAAGGTCGCAGACGGCGGCCTGGGCATTGGACCTCCGGCCAACGAAGAATCAGGCCCATCGACGTGCACCACCAACACCACGAGCTCGTCCAAACATTCCCACGCAACTGGACACAATCTCACTGCGCACAATTCACAGGGTTACTGTGATATTTCCGTACCGGTCTATGCCACGGTCAAAGGTCAGGGAAAAGGCAGATTTTTTTTCTCTAAATATTCGGGTTGCCATAAAAAATGATACAATCCGCGGCGTGCATGGAGTGAACAGCAGTTTTTTACGTTCAATCACTTCTTGGGCCATGAATTTAATGGACAAAGAACAAAAATTGATTCCAGTAGTGCCGAGCAGTCTATTGACCTTGAGAATTAACAAATTGTTTGCCAAGTGTCTAAAGGGATGTTGATTTTTTTGGCTGACAGGTCGGGCGAGTCAGATACGATCAATGCCATTTGGTGACAGTTCCGACGACAGTTCGGACGGCGAGGAGCATCCGAACCAGACGGAAACGAATACTCGAATAACGAACAGTTCCTCCGACAACACAGACTCTTCGCTGGGTAGTGGTAGCAGCCCTTCGAAGAGCGTGAAAACAACGAGTAGTCTTAGCCCTGCAAAGAGAAGTTCCAGTGGTTCACCGAGCAAAAGTGTAAAACGTGGTGAGTTGTAAAAAATCTTAAAAGTTGGAGCGTATTAATAACGTGACTGTATTTTCAACGTCGAATCTTGATTTTTCAATCTACAGACACGTCGCTCGAGTCAGGACTTTCGGAAGATTACGCTATACCCCCGGATGCTCTTAGTTCGACGTCGCTAGAGTCCAGCATGCCGAGTCTCCTCATGAGAGTTTCAGGCGAGAGCCCAAAAAGGCTCGAATCTTTAGAGAAAACGGGGCATCTCGCTAAACTCGGTGGGAAACTAAAAACCTGGCGAAAACGGTGGTTCGTTCTTAAAAACGGTATCCTCACGTATTGGAAGAGTCAGAACGACGTTAATCGCAAGCCCCAAGGACAAATATTACTGGACGAAGTGTGCAGGATAAATCGAGCCGAGGGGGCCGCGACCTTTGAAATATCAACGGGAAAAAAGACTTATTATCTTACCGCCGACTGTATAGCCACGATGGAAGATTGGATAAGAGTTTTGCAAAATGTACAGAGGCGAAACGCAACCAAGTTGCTGCTCAGCCGAGAGGACAATAAACCTACGATACAGGGATGGCTGACCAAAGTTAAAAATGGTCATGCTAAAAAATGCTGGTGCGTCCTCATTGGCAAAATGTTCCTTTACTTCAAGTGCCCAAGTGATACGGTGAGTCTTTCCTTTCAAAACAAAACGTCGCTACTTTTAACCGTCCCCGGATTAAATCGCTCTTTTTCCATCGAAATTACCACCTTTTTTCGAAATTCTTAAATGAAATCTCAAAGTAGAATCAATGAAGAGGATTTCAGAATTTTTTCACATTTTTCTGTCCCCAAAAACGTGAGATCTAAGGGACAAGACGAAAATGAATCTGTGGCCAATGAATCATAAAACGATCCCTTCCTGTCAGCTAGAAACTAAATCGACACGAAGAATGGCCATAATTTACAAAATTCGATAGGAAAAGTCTTTTTTGTTTAATCTCGACGTGGCAAAGTTCAGAGTAATCCAATGAGGATTTGATTTTGCAGAATCCGGTCGGACAGATAAACATGCGAGATGCGCGAGTGGAGGAAGTAGAGCACATGTCGGACAGTGATAGCGAAGAGAGAGACACCGAGTGTCCTCACGAGAGGACGATCGGTATTTTTCCTACTCATCAAGGTCCGACGTATCTGCTGATGCCGCACAAACAGGACAAGGACAATTGGCTGTACCATTTGACGGTTGTTTCCGGTGGTGGGCCGAGCGCAGGTACCCAGTATGAACAGTTAGTCCAGAGACTGATGGAAACCGATGGTGATCCGGGCTGCGTTCTCTGGAGGCATCCGTTGCTGTTGCATACGAAGGAAAACATCACGAGCCCATTGACGAGTCTGACATCGGAAACTCTGCAATCGGAGGCCATCAAGTTGTTCAAGGTCATTGTTTACCGATCGACACAAACAACTGAAACGCTATTTGCTTGAATATTTTCATGATTTTTAACGACCGAAGCTCAAGCTCGATTTGTTGCTTTCTCAGGCTTGTCAATTATTCATGTCGGTCGCTGTGGAACAAGCCGGTATCGATTATCACGTGGTACTTGCTCAAAACGCTCTCCAGCAGTGTTTGGATCAACCCGAGCTTCAAACTGAATTCATATGTGCTCTGGTGAAACAAACAAGCCGTCATACCCAACAACGACTGGGCGTACAGGTAAAAAAGGCCGCCAGACTTGTCTCACTGGGTACTGCGCGCGTTGTAAGTCCTGCTTATTCTTTAACAACAAACGTTCACTTCCTGTGTACCATTTTTGTTCGTCGATCGGGAAATAGCTTGAATTTGATTTTCAAGACGAGACAGAGACTAAAAAATCGAGGCTACAAGTATAAAACGAACGAAATGTTGCACTGGACATACTTGGTCAAGTATTGCTCGATAACCATTAACCATCGTCCCCCGGGTTTTGCCTTTCGTCACTCGAGCTTTTGTGTCTGTGTGTGTTTTATTTTTTTTTCCTTTTTTTCCCCCGATTTCTGTCGTTCAATACTGTCCCCTTCGTCGCGACTAACAAAGTAACAAGAACTCAACGACTGTTGAGCATATCAGAGAAAAAAATAAATCCACGCTCGACAATACTTGACCAAGCCCATAACGAAAATTTTAGTTATAACATTCATCCACATTTCACTTTCATTTGCTGCTTTGAATGTGCTAAAAAGTATAAGTGCTACGTTCATTTAGTTAGTAAGATTTATTATTTTGATATAATATGTGAAAATACCGAAAGCATGCTCTCGTTATTGACCTCATTACCTCTGGTCAAGCTCGTTTAATTTTTATTATCACATATTTTTTAATATTATTCTATACATCATACGCTAAAACCACCCGATATTGGTGCCCAATTGAACGGACTCAGCACAATTCGACAGTCTCCGAAGAAAGAATTTTGACAAATTTAACTTTGAAAAGGCTCAGGGCTCATTCTAAAATTTCCAATGATCCATTCTACTGTCGAAATCTGCTGAGCTGCGTGCCCACACTTGCAGAATGGTATGTTGGTGTACATAAAAAATATCTATCACACACAGATAAACATATTTTTCTAGAATCGTTTTGTTCTGTCAATTAGTTATTTTGCAATATTCTTCATTCAGATTTTCTATATTATTATACTTTGTTTTGAATGCTGCTTAGAAAATATTAGGCAATAGAAAAAAAAAACAAATAAAACACTCAAAGAACGGTAAAAATAATGAAAATCGCGTGGTAACGCTAGATTTCCGTTCTCAATCGATCAATTATATTTTCTTCAGAATAGATAATTGGAAAATCAATTTTTCATTTAGATAAAATAAAACGAAGTCGTTGAACGGAGTAAATATAGTTTTCACTAGTGCTTTGGGAGCGGTTATTACCAAGGAAATTTCATTAGACGAGGCGCTTCTCATCCACATTCGTTGATTCATCGATACTCGATAATTGCAGATTAAATATTCAATTCCATCCGTTTTATGTGATTAACTAATCGAGTTTGGCGTTCACATCCCTCGATTGCTATTGCTTCCTCGCACTAACAAATTCGATACGTCAGAATTATACGTTTGGGGCTCGATCCAACGTTTTATTTATTGTGGAAAACAGAGACGGACTAAAGACTACTCTACGGTTTCCCGGGTCGGTTATTTCCTCGGGGAGAATATCGCATCGCTGAAAAAAAAAAAATTACATCCTCTCAAGATCCTTCTCGAATCTACCGGCTAATTTTGTGACGGAACAATAAAATCGCGAAAAAAAAATGAAAAATATTGACGAATCGTTAGATTAGGTGTGTATTCCCATTCTACGGATGGTAGTAGTATGCCAGCATACCATTGCAGCAGCTCCTCCTCTGCGCAACACAATCGCTCTTCACCTGCGATACGCAAAGTCCCGCGTCAAACGGCGGTGGTGATAATGCGGACGCGCAATCGACGGCATCAACTTCTCACAGTCCTCCGCTAACGCAGGGACACTCAACATCGACGATACTCGAGTGCAAAACCAGTCCGGCCCATCACGTTCTCGTCCAGGGATGGCAACTTTTGGCTCTTGCTGTTTCTCTATTTTTGCCAAGGAACAATCGTTTGCTGTGGTACCTCAAACTTCATTTGCAGAGAAATGCTGATTCCAAGTGAGTCGAGCTCCATTTTATATTTTTTGAGGCTTAGCGTGCTTGGGTCTTGGATCAAGGTCATGACAGATTTTTTTCCACAGATCCGAGTGTGGCAAATACGCGGCTTACTGCGAGAGAGCACTGGAGAGAACGCTTCAGAATGGTGGCCGAGAAGTCAAGCCATCGCGGATGGAAGTTCTGTCGATTCTGTTGAAAAATCCTTACCATCATTCTCTACCTCACGCCATACCGGTTCACTTTTCCAACGGAACGTATCAAGTCGTCAGTTTCGATGGGAGCACTACGATCGAGGAGTTCCTCAACACGTTGAATCAAGAGATCGGCTGTCGAGACGTGCATCAATCAGGATTCACGCTCTTCAGTGACGATCCCATCGAAAAAGATCTCGAGCATTTTATTGACTTGCAAGCCAAGCTCTGCGACATTATATCCAAATGGGAAACGGCTCTGCGAGAGAAGGGCTCCGGAAAGTTTGAAAATACTCGGGTCATACAATTAACTTATAAGTCTCGATGCTATTGGAGACAAGCCGCTAAAATGGAGACCGATCGAGAGCGACTTTTGCTTTGCTATCAGGTTAATCAGCAGGTTGTTCAAGGAAAGTTTCCCTTGAATCGAGAGCTTGCTTTCGAGCTCGCCTCGCTCATGGCCCAGATTGATTTTGGAGAGTATAATCACGACAAAGCTCGCAGCAGTGGACCAGGAAATCCTCATCACCTCGTCCTCCAGGCTCTGGACAAATTTTATCCTGTTCGTTATCGCACAAACATCACTGCCGATCAACTGAGGTTTGTCCCTTATCCTCGCCGATTATTCACTCCCCTACTCCATAAAAATCTCTCACACACGACAATTTTACTTCACAGGGAACTTCAAGAAAAATTACAGGAAAAATGGATCGCTCTTAGAGGCCGAAGTGTTATTGACTGCGTCAGGATCTATTTGACATGCACAAGGAAGTGGCCGTTCTTCGGAGCAACGCTGTATCAAGCTAAAGTAAATCTAACTCATTTACAAATCGTTCCTTCACTCTACAGCTCTATTCAGTTGAAAAATGATAAAAAACAAAATTCATGTCAACGGTTGTATGTAGCCACTCTCCTTAACGCATTTTTCTGTTCGATAGCTCAAGCAGAACGAGCCGGTGACTGTTTGGATCGCAGTTTCCGAAGACAGTGTGACATTGCTGGAGTTACAATCAATGGCTATAATGTGTCGTTACAATTACGGGAACATAGTAACGTTTGGAGGCTGTTTGAACGATTTTATGTTGGTTGCTTGTCCCGACGAAGGTGCAGCGGAGCAAAAGTTACTTTTCGCCCTCAACAAGCCCAAGGTATGATTTTCCGCAATGAATATTGAGAGGGTTCAATGAAAAAATCGTTTTTCCGCTCGTACAGAATTAATTCGGAGCGTGTGGTTTATTTTCAGATCCTCGAAATAACTCTATTGATCGCCGACTACATGAATGCCCTTGGGCATGCATTACCAGGCACGCCGCAGATGAACACGCTAACCCGGAACGGATCGCATCGCTCGATAAAATCGACTCTGAGACCCGCAACCGGTGAGTGAAATAAAAATCGAGAGGACTTGATGGGAGGACTCGCGATTCCATGTCTCGATTAAGAATTCAATTACGACGACGATTACAGGTTCGAGCTGTCTTCCAACGCAACCAGATATTCTAAAGTCTACACCGGACCACCAAAGACCCTGAAGAACAGCGCAAACGTCCGAGCGATTATGACAGAGAGACAACTCGATAAAAACGAGTCTCGTGCTCGCGAGTCCGATAGTTAACGACGCACTAATTCTATACGCAAAGGTACTAAAGCCACTTTTTATCTCGAGAGCATTCTTGTGCTATGGGAAATCCAAATCGGGAGATCAAGCCTGATCCACTCGATGTTTGTGCCTGTGAGAATAACAAAAGGATGGAGAGAGGGGGGCAAGGAGAAAGAAGGAAGAATAAAAAGAAAACTGGAGTCTGGCGAGGTAGCGATTGATAAAAGGCGTTTGCAATGTGCCATGCCATGCAGGGATCGAGCAAAGTTCCAAAAACACTGCCTAAGTATCGTAGTAGAAATTGGTTCGTGCTACATCGAACCGATCATTTCTGAAGAAAAGCTGAAGAATTATTCGTAGAAACGATGACGAGTGTGTGGATGTATGTGTATGTGAATGCGAGTGTGTGGATGAAAAGTTTTATTACGATATTTGTATACCAAATTGGAAGATGAAACGCGTTCGTACAAGAATTAATCGACGATACGCCCAAGTTGTAAATATAAAGCTCTAGCTGTACTCGATATTGTGGGATTTTTAAAAGCGAAGCGATTCAGTAATTAGACCTCGCTAGCAATAACGAGGCATCGATTATTAATAAATGACGGAGGAAAAAAAGCAACAAACTTTTTGCCAAAAATGATAAAATGACGAAAAAGTCGTGGGAGGAATGAATCTCATTGCGTCGTAGGCCACGAAGGCGAGATTAATAAATTTTGTATTTGTCTTTGGGGGCGTTGAGCGAGAGGCCTGAAAACCTCAACCTCTTTCTGTGGTAACTACAACACTGTGTACTAGACATCCGAATGCTATATACTATAATTAACATTCGGAGATTAATTACCAATCATTTAACTAATTCATAGTGTTGTACAACGTAACACATTACTCTGTCACAATAGTGCTTTGAAATGGTTCATTCCGGTGTAATAAACAGCAACGCCTAGCCATCCGCGTACGCGTAGATTCCTTTTCTTCGATAAGTTCGTTTTCACACACCATGTCGATCGTCCCTGTTCTACCTGGAGCGTCAAACGTTCTTTGCCATATATACAAAACGAAAACAAAAGGGTGCCTCAAAGATCAAGTTCGTTCGAAGGAATAATTGTCTTCTGTTGAGCCTCGAATACTCGTGCCCATAGTAGGGAGATGATCGATAGATCCGGTAACCTGACAAATTGATATTAAATAGAATGTTCGATCGAAAGATTGTCGCAGCGCTGACAAAACATTATTATTATTATTATCATTGTTGTTACTATAAATATTTTTACTAATGTAAATGTAAAAAGAAAATGTTCTTATTTTAATGTAAAAGCTAGTCCCGCATCATGATTACGTTCGACTTTGAATAAGCACGATATTATACAACTAAAAAGCAATGGTCACATCACATTTATACAAAAGGGAAAAAAACATGATGCGCAATACTGTTTCATGGGTAAATAAAAATGGAAAAAAACGACCAAGTAGTTTTAGGCCAAGTTTTATTTTTCGTTTTGTTCGTCGAACAAATATCTAGCGCGTTTACTTTGCACACGTATTTCCAAAAACATTTTTCTTTCAATAAGTTCTCACGAAACGTCGTTTTGAACTCTTGTCGTAAGAGGTTTGTCTGCCAACGGAGTAATCTTACGTATACTTACGGACGTCTTCCTTTATTCAATAAAAAAAAAACAAACATTTTTTAACTCTGAGAGAAAAAAAAACGATAAATATGATAACCAAAGTTGTAAGATCGACTTTGCGGTGGACACAGATCTCCTACGAGTCATTATCATTCCTGATAAACTGAGAGACACTTATTGAAGACAAAAATCACTCGCGCATGTCGAGGATCTCCCGGCCGGCCTCAGATTATCGGGAAAAGTACAAAAAATTTCAAAAAAACGACACGAACGACACTCTCTCTAATTTTTATAATATTAACGTGGATGCTATTGCAATATGGTGAAGTTGCACCGGAACAATATGTGTGGAAAATAGAGATAAAATCTTTCGATACCGATTACGATGAGGGAGAGTATACACGTAAGAAGTAAAGTCTGTAAATATTGCGATAGACTCGAAATTTTAGTTTTTATTAGATCATCATTTGTAGATAAAAAAAAGAAGAAACTCACGAAAATAACTGGCCGCTGATCAATCACGAATGTACTACTCCATTTTATAAATATTCCATTGGGAAAAACGAATAATACGATTGGCAAACATTCGTTGTACGCTACTCGGACATTTATTTCTGTTTATCTTTATTTATTATTTATTATTCGCATTTAATGGCGCATGAAAGATTTTGACGATGTGGAAAATGTACGGTATAACAAGTATATATTCGAAGTATTGTACTATTGTACAAAAATGAAATAAAACATGCTCCGATATGTAAAACGATTTTTTTCGACCCATTTTTGCCGCCTTCGCTGCATCTGATCAGAGTTCCTGTTAGTCAACGTCTTCCGGCTTCACAGGATGCGTCAGAGGTATCATGGATTTCTTCTTCGTATCCCTAGACAGAGCTTTCCTCATATCTAACGACAAAAACACACGCCAATGGTAAAATCGAGGCCAATACTAATTGGGAGATTCTCATGCTTTCTTACCATAAGCGTCTTCGTCGGGATCCCCGTTGTAATATTCCAAAACGGTTCTATAAACGATATAGCCCAATTGTTGGTACATATTAATGGCAACCTTGTTGCTTACGCGAACAAATAAGTCCACGAAGTAGGCCTGTTTCCTGGAGAAGCAAAAGCGAGAGATAGGCAATTTTAAAAAAATTTCTCCATGCTGGAAAAACATGCAGTGTCGAGAAGTTAGGAAAAATGGAACGCTCACTTTTCAGAAACTTCTTCCAGGTACTTCATGAATTTTGCGGCGAGCCCTAGTCTCCTGTAATCTGGGGAAACAGTCAGCGCCGTTACGTGGCCGTGCCAATTCTCTCCGACACCCTCCGCCTTTCCCATAACTAAAATTATGGCGAATAGTCAATAATTGTGTTTGACATTTACTCATGAAAGCCTCACTGACTTACTATAACCCATGATTTCTCCGCTGGGAGACTCTGCGACTTGAAAATACTCTGGCCAGTGAGCTAAGTAGTGAAGATAAAAGGAGAGTGCGTACTAATCCTTGAGATGAAGGAAAGAATGTTAAATAATGCAATGAATAAGCCATGCGAGAAATTTCAATGAATTTTCACTAAAGGATACGGTCTCTGTGAGAGGATCCAAGTTTCTGAAACCGTAAAAGCCCATAAGTATCGAATTCGTTGTATTTTCCATGTGACTGAATCGCAAAATTGTTCGAAAAGGTTAGAAAACACTTTTTTATACTGCCGATACTTACACATTGTTGAATTTGAATAAATCGTTGCAGGTGAACGGCCTCATAATCGACATTTTTAAGTAAATTAAGGAGCTCGCGGGCCTGGTATGAAAATAAACTATAAAATAACAACAACACAGAGTTGCCGAACGTCAGATTACAATTGAATGATATCCGAGTTGAATTGTTGAATACACCGGCGACGCTGCTCGGACGCATTCGGAATCGCTCGCGATGTTGCTGCCGAGCGGTGGGGACGTTTCCGAGATTTCATTTGGACCGTAAACAACAGTTCGTGCACGTGTTGTGTTCGCTCGGATCTCACAGTGGAAATAAAAGGGAATAACACACACGAAGAGCAATAACTTGAAACCTGTATCGACAATTTATTTTTCATTTTTGTTGCGAGTTCTAGTTACAATAATTATTACATATACATACATATATATACATATATATGCATGTGGATATATATATATGTATATACGAAACATGACCAGAAATAGGCAGCACGCATAATGATTAAAATAACAAAAAGCGGAGCAAGCATGCTTTTCTCCATCTGGATATCTCAAAGGCGCTGAATATTAAATTAGGGAGCTGCGGCGATAGGAAATTGCTGCAAAACAGACTAAACCATTTGCGTTTGACGCACGTGACCTAGAAAAAAATGCTTGCACCGCGTTCGTCATAATTCTGCCCAGAAAACTTTTCTATACCTTTGACAATCTCACTAACAATTGTCTCGATCAAAGCGTACAAAATTTGTCCTTGTGCTTATATCCAATAATCCCACCAATTATATTCAACATACAAAAAATTATACACAAACAGAAGTGTCCGGCGTCTCGTAACGATCACAAAAACGTTCACCAACGAATAAACATCGTTCGTATAACAACGAATCAACTCCGGAGAAAAAAAAAACGCAAAAAAAAAAGAAAACAAAATTCAGCAGCTGATCGGAGACGTGACCTTCAAATCCAAATCATATATCGTACGAGACGTTTAATACTCAATTCCACATTCACCAGTTTACGCATTTTTTGTCTTTAGACACGCATTTCACGAATAGAAAAAAAGACACTGATGGAAATGAAAAAAAAAAATAATAATAAAACTCGTTTACGTTTGTACAGTGGCTAGAGTACCATGAATCTTTGAAAAATTGTATCTACAACGTTTCCAAAGTGAAGTACATACCACTACTGTGGGACACTGTGTGATTAAATATCGGTAGAGCCATGTACACCGAAGAACGTCCACTTAATGGGGAAATAATAAAGAAAAAACGACAACAACGAACTAACAGTGGCCAGGTATAGACAATTATTAAATTATATTTTTTGCCTTTTTTCTTTCACGAGTGCTGATCTTCGAGATGTATTCGTGAAAGATAAAAAAAGAAGATTGTTGGAGTCACGCAGATAGAAGAAAAAAGGCTGGTGAATAATGTGCAGTCATGTTTGGAAAAATTGAGTTTTACACTCGTCGATCGCATATTATGTAGACATTCTTTGATTAAGGCTCACCTCTATTCACAGGGATCATTCCCCTTGGAGATTTAGTGACGTGTGTACAAATATAAGTGTGGAAGAGTAATACACATTGTTACGAGTGTGACGGGGATTTTTATAGGTAAAAAGTGTGTGATGAAGGTCGAAGAAGAAAAAATGAATGAAGGAATATTCTGAAGAGACGGGGCAAAAAGTTAAATGCAAAGAAATGCAGTCGAGAAGTTTTGAAGGCGAATCGCATTGCCAAAGCGAATAATCGCCAATAATTTGTTTCGCTCGTTCTACCCTCTGAATTGATTAATATATTCTCTTTAGTTTATCTTTCGAACGTCGTTCAGATTGCTTGATCTCTCTCGTGCCTAAACAGGGCAAGCCTCGGTTTTCGGAAAACTAGTGTGAACAATGTAATCTCTATGGACCCGTATAAAAGTTGAGAAGGTGGCAAAGTGGGATGAGACAAAGTGAACTCGCCAATAGAGAGAGGAATCGAGGGATAACGATACTCGATTCGTTATGTAAGAGGATATCAATTTGTCAGTGTTGTGGAGTCGATCCTACCAATCGGCGATCAACGTCCTGAGTTATCGCGTAAAGAACGATATGGCTTCACGTCATACTGTGTTTTAAATAGCCTGGGCACGATAGTCTCGTTGTATAGATTACTTTTATAAATTATTACGAAATACGATTAATATATTCGCAAAAGGAGTGTATCTACAAATTTCGTACGGATATTATTACGATAGGATAACCTAGATTCTCTTTTTCATTCGTCTTTTCGTTCCATTTCGAAAGAATATTTTTCTTGTGCCTGAGTAAAGATGCATATTACATAATCCCCTTTACCAAAAGATTGCACATTACACCGCTGTTTTTTCGTCATCATTTCGCAATTCCGGCTCTCTCGCTCTCGCTCCCTCTCTTGGATCTTCTGCGTACGGATTCGCGAGTGACGTGTACCAGCAAAAATGTAGACAATGATGAGATTGACACTTACACGACGACAGCTGTTGATATATTTCAAAGTGATTATTTGTAGTTTTAAAATAACCGGGAAACAGCGGTGTAAATAAATATCTTGAGAGATTTATTATTGAAGAAATTAAATTCAGAGAGTCTATGGTCGAGCGCACTGGATTGTTTTGTTTCGTTTGTTTTTTACTTCGTTCTCCCCCTTAAATACCGACTTTTTAATACCCAAAAGTATTTTTTATTTACAACCGGATATTTATTAGAAAAGCCATGATCAGGCTGCTCGAGCAAGGCACGGCTGATTCGAAGCGTCTGTTAATAATGAATATCAGCTAAAACGAGGATCGGACGCGCGTTGAGCGAAGAGCTCTCGTTCCTTCCGGAAGAGAAACGCGCCGGAGTTAACTCGCTAATCCAGTTACAAAGCTCCGGTCAATGATTCTACGACGTTGAAGTTCGCATCGTTGAAATGCAACGAAAAGTCAAAAATAGTGGGACAGACATTTTTTGCCATTCGAAAGCTGAATCAACTAAAAAACATGGAAAAAATGGATTAATCATCAAAATAATCATCGAATAATGAATTTTTCGTTGGTTTTTTTCCAACGATGCAAACTTCAGAATCGTAATAATTCTGACGTTGCGCTTAATCGCTCTTTTACATCCACTATCAATAGTTGCGTTTATTTCGACGACCTAGCCATTGTTTTTG
This sequence comes from Campopleginae sp. 14b, assembly GCA_030522525.1. NCBI lineage: Eukaryota > Metazoa > Arthropoda > Insecta > Hymenoptera > Ichneumonidae > Campopleginae sp. 14b. The sequence continues at coordinate 73,273 of JAPYYS010000345.1, forward strand.
TTTCTTTTTTTAATGTAAAACCCACGTAATCTCGATCGAGTGTGGACGATAGAAAAAATGACGTCTCCGCGACGTTGACTTTGTGGTTTTTCAAAAATATTTTCTCTCCTAATATGTTGTATCACAAACGACGACGATTCATCTTTTCGCCGATGAAACTCCGCAATCCTTATCGATATTTACTTCGTTAGTCGAATCGTTTTTTCTTCTTTATTCTTTTTTACCTTGACGATTCCGTCGTTACTGTTATTGGTAATTAATTAATACAATGTATTATCGGTTATTACTATGCGAATATTATTACAACGTCCATTACTGCGCTCGTTCCGTCACTGTCGTTAAGTTTTGGAACAAGGCTCACCGGGCATAGACGTCATTCGAATGAAAAATCACTCTAAATTATTATTTACAAATAATTACGACAAAAAACAACACGAAAATTTCGATTATATTTGAAAAACACACCAGGAAGTTCGAGCATTCCATCAAAATTTGCATTATCAAATAACATTTGGTCCAAATACAGAGGCCACGGTTGGCATCCAACAACAAAAACTCAACTCGCCACTGCTCGTGATATAAGAATTTCTCGGCGCGATAGACAATTGGACTTCAGAGACTACGACTAAAAATTCGATGCTAAAGTCGGATGAATATGTGAAGAAGGAAATTTTGAATAAGTGGAAACAAAAAAGTTCATTTCGCGAGGATAATTCGTCATTGTCGGGCTACGAGAAAGAGAGCAGACTGAAAATTCGAACAACGCCCACAGCCGGTTTGTTTTTTTATTTTTTTATTTCCTACTCGTCGTGTTTTTCGGAAGAAAAAATTAATTCGCACTCGAGTTAACGGGAGGATAATGCCAAGTCGATCTCCGGTGTGTGAGAAAATGGCGATAGAACTATCAATTAGAAATTTGAAGATACGGTCGAGCGGGTTGACCAGTTGGTGGACTTGGTTCGCTCCGCGCGAATCTTTTATTGAAATCTGCGGCTGTTCCAGTATCGAGAATCTGCGGATCGGCGGGTAGAGAGGGCGGCAATCGCGACGAAGCTCTCGTTTGAAAAGTGTGTGCGTCAATTATAAGAGAAAATAAAGGAAGAAAGTGGAGAGTGAAAAGTGTGTGAACAGTGAGACGTAAGGAGTGAACCGAATAGCCGATTTCATAAGCGATTTTGGACATTGATCATTTTACCATAAACATGATAAAACGTAAGCGAAAATGTTGTAGTGGATATAGGTCGAGGTTATAAAAAAAAGGTGTAAAACGAGAAACCGCAATGGATCCTGTTGAACTTTCGAACCTTCGCCAACCGGATATTCCCGCGTTCCCACGAAAGTTCCATTCTTGTAAAAATTCTCCAAAAGTACTTCCTTTTCCGCCCATCTCTCGTACAACCACTTGGACAGTTGTTCCGGCTCTCGAGGGACCTGCGACAAAATAATTCATAGCTAAACACAAGTTGATCGTTTAAATAGACAACGGAGGTCATCCCCGTTTGGATTCGAGCGAGCCAGTACTCGCTGCTATCGATTTCTAAGACTCTCACCACTGAGCTCGGAAATAATCGATAAAAGAGGACGGTTTCGCACGGGGCTCGAGAACCCGTTACAATCTCTGATAAGTCGATTGGCTTCCCTTGTGGATACGCTATCGTTATGTCCAGAATCCAACTGATCTCAGGCTTAGCAACCACATTCGTACCTGCCAATTAATTCAACATCTCTTTTACTCCGATCACTTTTCTTAATGACTCTAAAGTTTGCAACGTCGCGTGTCAACAAAAAATACTTTCTCCATCAATTATTTATTGATTTTTGAAAATTATGGCAATTTTTCGTGTCTATTCAGTTTTTGGGTCGCAAGAGAGAATCGTTTCATTGTCCAGACCAAATATTGAAAAATAATTACAAGCTCTGCTCAATAAAAAAAAAGAGAATCTCGTTGCATTCCAACTATGCGGACTTCGACATGATATTTCCAATAAATCGTTCAACATTGAATCATTATTTAATGATTAATCTCTTATTTACTCGATTGATTGTTTGACCGTTGATCTGACGAATTATTATTCTGTGTCGGACCAATTTCGTCGAATATCGTTTGTATCGCTCCGGTTCTCGGCAACGAAACATTTTCCAATATCGGTAAATTATTCTTCATTCCAAATTTCTTTGAGGTTTCTCGTCTCTTGCACAAAAAACCACCTTCCGGAAATAGTACCATCCACCTCCGGCTGAGCGGTATGTAAGAATCCTTTAGATGCTTCTTTAATTGTTTCAAACTTTCTTCCCGCCTAGTACGGCCCTGTTACGAACACGACGAATCATTAAGTAACACGCTACGTTTTTTCTCTCTCTTCTCCTTCAATATAATTGAAAAAAACTTACCGAAACGATGAAAAAATCCTCATGCAATATCGAGACTATACCAAAGTTTGTAAATTTAAATAGCCTATCCATAATCCACATTAAATTGGGCAAGACATCCGGTTTTGCGTTGAATGTCGTCATCAACATAGGAACATCTGCTGTACTCTGATGGTTCGCTATGACGAGTGTTTTTTCTTGCACGATCTTTTGTATATCGTCACCTTGCTCTACAACTGAAATGTTACAGAATAAACACACGATATAGTCATGAACCAAATTGTCAAAGAATTCACGTGACAATTAACGTGAAAAATTCTTTTTCCATAAATTATTTTTTGAATTTAAAAAATGATGGCCATTTTTTGTGGCGATTTTGTTTTTTGGTCACAAGAGACGATCGTTTTATTGTCCACACCACATATTGAAAAATAATTACGAGTTCTGCTCAAGAAAATAGAGAATTTCGTTGCATTCCAACGATTCAAACTTCAAAATAATCTCAGAATAATCTCAATAGAATTTTTCCATTTTCTTGAAAAAACTGTAACAAATGGCGATGATATTCTTAGAGAATGGAAAATACTTACTGTCGTAGCCAGCGGACCATGTCCACATGGAAACCATTGCGAGGAGCCAATGAAAAAATAGACCCTCTATCCGCCAGTAGATTTGAGGCTGATAGAGTTTTACAGGGAATAGTAACATCATCCATATGACGTAGGTTGGTATGCAGTAAACATTGTTCAAGAGAACAAACCCCGTTCTCATGATACATTTTACGAGACAAGCAACTTTGACAATTACGCTGAGAAGAGGAAAAGTAAAAACAACATATTTTATTCAGTTTTGTTCAATCAAAGTCTCGTACGTTTAGTGACGTTTGTTATTATAAATAATTTTACAGTTGTTTCTGTTTTTTTATCATGCGTTCGTTTCTTCTTGTCAGCCGACCAAAACTTTGTGACATATATACGCGCCGGAGACTACTACTCGCTATGGAGAAGCCTATGAACTGACCACTTATGCAATTACATTGTTAAGGATTGAGGTAGGTACAAGCAAGTTCTACAAGATGATTCAAGAGTCGAATATGACCCATATCTGGCTTGTCGTGCATGTGCATTGAGCTCTGACCCACGCATATCGGATTGTGTCTCAAGAGATTTTGAATAAGTCGAGCTTATCTACAAAAAATCGATATCGTCTAAGAAACTGTCTGGCGGTAACGGACAGGCTTGAACTTTTGATGGAAAAAGAATATTAAACGAAATTTATGACTCGCCATGTATTGGCGTACGCCGAGGCCATGGATAATTAAAAGATGCGAATAGACGGTGGCAAACGCGCAATCGAGACAACTACAAGAAAGCAATTGAACGGAGAGGACAAAAGTACAAAGCACCGCCATTTTCGTGATCGAAATGTTTTTCGTAAAAAAAAAAGGAGAGATATGAATTAGTTGGAGAAATTATCAGCGGCGTATAACCGTTTGAAAATGTTTTAACTATTTTGGAGCGAGTGACAGCTGATAAGCGTCCATGAAATAGTGACGGAGTAATACGGTATCTGTGGTCAAAGTTGTAAACGATAGCACGAGGTGTAAGCGATGGCTGTAATCGCTTTGAGGAATAATAATATCGCGATGTATCGGAGGAAACGAAAAACGGCGGGGGAGAGAGGACGAGGAAAAAGATGTCGCAATTTGAGGTTAAAATGTTTTCGTTGGAAGATAAAGCGGGGTAAGTATGATCGCGAATAGACAAACGTTACCGTTGAAATTTCTGAGTGAGCATATCAACTTTTAGAAGGACATTTAAACGTCCTTAAAAAAAGTGAGTTTGCAACACGTAATAAATATAGCTTATGACGAGACTCACTTGACCAAAGCCGTAGCGGGGGAAGGGGGTGTGTCAGTCATTTTCGAAAAATGCCACCCGTCATAGGACATCGAGTGGTAGCTCTCATGTGAACACTTAATATCCACCATAGCATTCCCACATTTCCTCAAATTACATAATGAGGAGGAATCATAATCGGTCTCACGACGGCGGAATAGCACACGTTAACTCGCGTGGTCTGTTTACACGAGATCGAGGAGCGAGGAGAGCGGAACAAGGGAGCGGGAGCAGGGAGAAAGGGGGAAAAGGTCTCAGCGGGAGAGCACACTCGTAAATGAAACACTATATAACACGATTAAAACGCGTAATTTTTCAAAAACTAGCCAACGTAAAGAGCAGTTAAGAGATCCAGATTGTTATGGGATCCTTGGATAACGTGTGTTATTTCGCTAGAACGCACACACGAATGGCTTATTAATGCGATGTGCGCCAGAGCGCGCACGGGTTCCTCAACGTCGCTCTCGCTCGCCGGTCTTTCTGCAACTGGCCCTCTACCCTCTATCACGCACCGCGACGGCCACGACTGTCTACAACGGAACGAGAGCCATGGCGTGACACACTGATCCTCGTTACTGCTTACTATAGCTTTGGCCTTCGCCCAATGCCGAAAAAAAAATATATTCACGGAATTTAAATGTCCCATTCTGCGTTGTCTTTTTTTTGCGCTTTTGTCTTTGCAGCAAAATATAACGCATGGCATTCTCGAGTCTACATTGTTCGCAAATGTAAGCTTTGCAAAAAGGGTCACTTTTTTCAACGCGATGAACTTCCATACTTTTTCTCATTTACATTCATGTATGCACCCGATGAAGTGTATAAAAGGGGAATAACGCATCATATGCGCGATGCGGAAAAATGGATATCCCTGTGAAAATATATTTTTTCACGCAGTTGCTGAATATTCAATTTTCTTAAGCCTTTTTACTCGCAAAATGGACAAAAGCTGGACATTTAGGAACGTCAGATAAAACCTTATACATTTATTTCAATGGCATACATTACACGTACATATACATTTTATTCGCATTGTGAAATATTGGTCAGAAACGCCGCAATGGTATATAATTTGTTCCGTGATGACCATCAAGTTTTCAGAGTCGATTATTCGATGATATGAATTGCTGCAAAAGTTTTATATTAAATCGTCCACTCATGGAGTTGTTTATTCGACACACCCGGTGATTTTTTCTATACCATCTTCCGGGATAAATGATTTACAAACAAACGTAGTTATTTTCTGTATATGTTTATCAGTTAGTTATATATTTATTAAATGCGGATCTGTGTTCCGCACGCGGGTACAATACAATGTTGTCGTTAAAATATTGAGTTGAGAGGTTCCCCGTCGAGCGACCGGGAGCGCTCAGATCAAAGATGGCGATTTCCCCCACCACATTATTCCAGTACAGCTGATGATCTTCCCTGTTCGTCTGCTCTACTGGGTACCGGATGACAACATAAAAATTTTTCTTCAAATTCGAATAATTAGAAAATATGAATGCAATGGCGTTAAATATATTGAGAACGCGTTGTGCAACTGCCGGTGTCCGTAGTTTGAGAAAAAAACCCTCAAGTCTCTCGATTATTCGGCTCTCCGCATGCAGCAATGAATTCCGAAACTATAGCAGTAAGGTAAAAAAAAATTCAAATTGTCACTTTTTAATTCGATGATTAGCCGATGTAAATGCGATGCGATCCGTACGTGTTGAACAATTAAAATGAACACCCAAACAAGAAACTCGTGCAAATTCCGAATCAATGTGTTTAATGTGAAGTCATTTGCTTTTCAAATGTTAGCTCCTCGCTTTTTTCCTCGTCTGCCACTCGGTTTACATAATCGCGAATGTAGCTTGTTCCTAAATTAGATTTACGGGTAACGGAATTATTATTTATCACGATCTCAGCCACAGAGCCTGAAAAAACTATTTGATTAATGTCCGTACTCTCGATCTTTCGTAAATACGTTCTAACAATAAAATCTCTTGTAGAACAACACAGACTTCATATTGGATGCTGCTGTACCAGCTAAAGAGCTGTTTGTCATGTGACCAAGTATCACGTTTCCCCTGCTCATGGATCTGCCCTCTCTCTGCTCTAACCTTCGCCAATTAGCAATGTATCGGTGTTCGTGAATAATCGAGATTTATGTAGGTCTCATCTAGTCCAGTGAACAATCTTTTGCCACATCACCACTCTGACTGGTGATTCTTGGTTCCTCTCTCAACCTCGATTTTCCATCAACAAGAAGATTTCTATTCCCCGGTTTTTATTCTTTATAAAATCAAATTATGGTTTGTACTGATTATCAAAAAAGTTCCAATCAAATCAATGAAATATAATTCAATTAAAAAATAGATTTACAATTTTGACTCCGTGCATGACAATCAAGAAGGACATTTCACCTTTTTTTTTTTTCCAACAGTGCAGTTTACATTTTTCCAAACCGTTGCTCAAAAATCTGTTGCTCTGTTTCAAGGAATGCAGCAAGGGCTTCCGTTTGGAAAAGGACACTTTCGGCGAGCTGAAAGTTCCAGCGGACAAGTATTATGGAGCCCAGACTTTAAGGTCTGTGATGAATTTCCCGATCGGAGACACTTTCGAGCGAATGCCGGTAAACAATTTGACAGATGAATGAATTCTTGCACATCCTTTACTACCAGAGATGCGTCAGGTGAAAAAAAAAGACTAAAAATTGCAAAAAATGACATTTTTTAGTACGGAGTCATTGTGGCGATGGGAATCCTGAAAAAAGCTGCGGCAGAGGTGAACAAGGAATTTGGGCTGGACGCCAAAGTGGCAGACGCCATAAGCAAGGCGGCTGATGATGTGATCAGCGGCAAACTGTACAACGATCATTTTCCTCTAGTGATTTGGCAGACGGGGTCGGGTACTCAATCGAACATGAACACAAACGAGGTTCGAAAATCAAAATCGCCATCAAAAAACGTGTCAAAGGAGAAAATGCCAGATTGCAAAAAATTCATGAAAATTAACATTTCTCAGGTCATATCGAATCGAGCGATTGAAATTCTCGGAGGAGAGCTTGGCTCGAAAACACCGGTACATCCTAACGACCATGTCAACATGTCTCAGAGCTCCAACGACACTTTCCCAACAGCTATGCACATCGCGGTCGCTCTCGAAATCAACAAAGTCTTGTTGCCAGGGTTGTCGCAGCTGCACGAAGCGCTGAAACAAAAGTCTAACGAATGGAAGGACATAATTAAGATCGGCAGGACGCACACTCAAGATGCAGTGCCTCTCACTCTCGGACAAGAATTCTCAGGTAAAAAATAAAAAAATGCAGACACGCATGCGCTTTAGTGATAAAATGAAGGAAAAACGACTTTTGCAATTTTTCAATCCTTTTTCCAGCCTACGCGACTCAAGTCGAATATGGAATCGCGCGCGTCAAGGACACACTGCCACGACTGTACCAGCTGGCACTCGGAGGAACGGCAGTGGGAACTGGCTTGAACACGAGGAAAGGATTCGCCGAGAAAACTGCAGCAAAGATCGCGTCTCTGACCGGTTATCCTTTCGTAACGGCACCCAACAAATTCGAGGCTCTCGCTGCTCATGACGCAATCGTCGAGGTCCACGGTGCCTTGAATACCGTCGCAGTATCTATCATGAAGGTCCGCAGGTTTTTGCCCCATAAAATTCCATTATTCCACAAGTTCTATGAGTTCCTAACTACCGGAAGAAAACTCGTCGTTTTTTTTTATAAAAATTCCTGCTGCCGGTGAATAATGAAAAATGTTAAAATTCAGATCGCGAACGACATAAGATTCTTGGGCAGCGGACCTCGCTGTGGATTGGGCGAGCTTTCCTTGCCGGAAAACGAGCCCGGAAGTTCGATTATGCCCGGAAAAGTCAACCCTACACAATGCGAAGCGATAACGATGGTGTGCGCTCAAGTAATGGGCAATCACGTCGCGACTACGATAGCAGGAAGCAACGGACATTTTGAGCTGAATGTTTTCAAGCCGGTTATGGTGGCCAATACGTTGCGATCGGCGAGACTGCTCGGCGACGCTTCAGCGGCATTCACCAAAAATTGTGTCTGCGGTATCGTTCCCAATGTCGATAACATCGCCAAGATTATGAACGAAAGTCTGATGCTGGTGACGGCTCTGAATCCTCACATCGGTTACGACAAGGTAGACAACAAAACTATGACCTTCGTTAAAATTTATCCACCGAATTCGCGGATGATCAAGAAAAATAATTTAAAAAATCGTTTTATTTTTCTAAGGCTGCGAAAATCGCGAAGCAAGCACACAAAGAAAAACTCACGCTCAAGGAATCCGCCCTGAAGAACGGACTCACCTCGGAACAATTCGATCAATGGGTCAGGCCCGAACAAATGTTAGGACCCAAGTGATTCTCCACCTGATCATAAATGGAAAAAACAACTTGGAGTTCTTTTCGTCTTCGTTGGAAAGAGACAACGACATGTAATCGACGTACGTGACGAGAGTTCAAAGTCAGCAGCAATATCGAATGAATTGTTTGAGTAATAAAAACACAACAACTTTTTACTCTGCGTTTTATTCTGCGAATGGTTATGGGCACTGATTTCGAAATGAAAAGAAAATATTGGCTTTTCGTCATAATGTACTTTCCGGACTATCTCTCGTCTTCGTGACTCACGAGTCTGTTGGGTCAAAGGGTCATCTTTTCTCGCTAGTAAGAGATATCAGTATTGAGCGGTCGAGCGTACAGCACGGAGCTCGATTTCCCGTCGCGCCATGTTTTCTAAAGTTCGTTGTTTTGCTCGAAATCTTGGGAATCGGTATTACGGAAAAGTGGGAATAATTGGTGTGCCCTTCGACAAAGGACAGGTAAGTGCAAAGGGACTTTAAAAAATTGTGATGTGGGAAAAAGAATTATTCGGAAAATCGTTACGATTTTCTTGGTTTAGCGAAAACAAGGAGTTGGTGATGGCCCGGACGCCATACGGGCCGCCGGACTGGTCCAGGAATTACAAAATTTAGGTACGTTCATTCGCGCAAAGATTTTTTTTTGATTTATTGTCAAAAAATGAATAAGTTTTCGGAATTATTTAGATCTGGACGTCAAGGATTATGGGAACTTGTCTTACGAGGTTGAGGACACGCGAGGAGTCGACAATATGCCACATCTGAAGGAAGTCGCCGCCTGCAATCACAATCTTTCAAAAATGGTCCAACAAATTTTAAGCGAGGGGCGTCAAGTACTGACTCTGGGTGGTGATCACAGTCTGGGGATCGGGACTATCGACGGCCACGTAAAAGTCAGTCTCGATATTTCTGTTTCTCTAAAAAATACTCGATCGAAAACGTGATTTTTTTCTTTTTTTAAGGCTCATAAAGATGTTGCTGTTTTGTGGATAGACGCTCACGCAGATTTGAACACGAACAAGACCAGCGGCAGTGGGAACGTTCACGGAATGCCGGTTGCTCTGCTCACCTCAGAATTGTCCGACTACTGGCCTCATTTGCCGGGCATGGATTGGCAGAAACCGATGTAAGAAATTTCGTTGAATATTAATAAAAAATATCAAAAATTTCCCTGGTGCTCGAAATTTCAGGCTCTCGATCAGAAACGTGGCGTACATCGGTCTGCGATCTGTAGATCGTTACGAACGGCTCGTCATCGAAAAATTTGGGATCACGGCTTTTGGAATCGAGGACGTCGAACGATACGGTAAATTTTTTCGAAAACAACAAATAAAAAATCTAGAAAGCGAAGAGGAAGGACAAACTCATACACAATATTCAACAAAATTTGTCCTTCTGATTTAAACAATCAGAAAGCTCCATTTTCCCGAAGATTCGATCATTTTTATGTTTCCCCGAGAGCTCCGAGTCAGTGATTCTTTAGAATATTATCTTTTTGCATGCGCCAGGAATTCATGACGTTGTTCACATGGCCCTGAACCGTATAGACCCTCGGAATGAAAAATCCCTCCACGTTAGTTTTGACATCGATTCATTGGACCCGCTTGAGGCACCGAGTACAGGAACGCCAGGTACAGCAGACCTTTTTCAATACTAACACCTTCGTCCTTTGCCAATTTTTGTTCGTTCCGACACGAGAGCCTTTTTACTTGTTCCAGTTCGAGGAGGGCTCAGTCTCAGGGAAGGAATACACCTCATGGAAGAAATTCACAGGACAAATCGTCTTAATGCCATTGACCTTGTCGAAGTAAACCCGCGTATCGGAAACGTCACCGATGTTGAACTCACTGTGGGCGCCGCGGTCCACATAATACAAGCAGCACTCGGCTACACGAGACGTGGGCTCAAGGTCCCTGATGGAGTGACGGACATGCCGTTGCAAACGTTTCGATAGACTTGGACAAACTGCATGAAAATAAATGAAAATATTTTTTTACTGATGAAGAAACTTTTTTACCTTTTGGAGAAAATAGAAAATTGTGATAATGAGGAGAACGATGATTGAGTGATTATCGGAGCGCTTTAGTTATTTATTCATTTGTTTTTTTTTTAAATTAATTCTGTACATAATAGGCAAACGTTTTTACGGTAGATCAAAAGTTACGATCTCGCTTCAGCTCTTTGGCGATGGTTCCTCCTTCAAGGTGAACGTTTGTCCCGTAGTTTCTTTGGGTTCGAACAGGATTTTGGTAACTCGGAATTTGCTGGCAGTTCGGTCGTCGACGGTGACCCAATATCGCAAATTCCCACTTTTTTTTTTGCCCTCGAGAGGAACGCTCACCCACATGGAGTTTTCGTCGTGGCCGTAACACTCTTTGTTCGCGATTTCGACGCGTTTCTGTTTAATGGGTTCACCGAGTAGATCGACGAGATTTTTATTGCTATGAAGACATTCCATGGCTTCTTTGTAGGAGACGGACTCGCTAATTCGGTATTGGATCATCAATCGTATCGCGTACAACGAACAGGATCCACTCAGCGCTATACCGACAGAGAATCTGAATAGATCTGACATGGATCTATTCATTTACCTCACTTTATGAGAAAATTACTTTTGCTTAACAAACGCCGGACACTTTTGGTTCTGCTTTAAAACGCAACGAAACCTGTGGTCTCCAGGATTTAAGGTTATGTGAGAATCATCGATTCTTCCCGGCAGGAGTGGCAGCACCGATCAATCAGCTGTGCATCTCGAAACTCATGCCGGGCATTCGATTCAATCTTTCCGCTTGAAAATAAACTAAACAAAAATTACAATTCTGCTAAACGGTGCTCGTGTTTTCTGATCAATTACGACACGCCGACGTGATGAAAAAAAGTAATTGGAAGACTGCATTATTTCAGTATTCGATCCTTTGTTTCTTTATTCCTTTATGAAGATGTTTTAACGCAATTTTCTTCCCCTCATTAGAGTACAATTGCGGCATTACAACAAAAATGCCCGCGATAAATATAAACGAGAATTCGAATCTCAAGAACGTGTTCGAAATGCATAGCACGAGTAATAATACTTGAGTAAAACGTGCAGGGAGAAAAAAGATGGATTCTTCTACCGCACAAGATATTGTATATTTCGTCGAATTTAATAGTCAACATTCCTTACATTCTACGACGTTGGTTGGTACTGAACTGCACTACAAATAATCGATGATGGATAGGGACATAATCAGGGCAATTGTTTAGCTCTCATATATATATATATCACATCCCGAAATCTGTTCGATGGGAGATTCAACCAAAAGGTCATATTCGACAAATACATGCGTGAACACGTTATATATATAAATCAGCCGATGAAATGTGTGTGACATTATATACATACACGGAATTAAAAAATTACAAAATCGAAAGTATATTACGTTTGAGATTCTAGCTGCGCGAGTGTCTCTGTGTGTGTATATTTCGTTCAAATAAATCTAATAAAATAATGAACGAAGGATTGCACGTTTCGAGTAGAATAAAGTCCGCGACGTTGGAATGCAACGAAAAAAATTCATTTTTATCGATGATTTCTTTAATTTTAAAAATGACTCGAAACTTTTCGAGCCAATATTTTTTTCTGGGGCCAAAACCGTCAATATAAATGACGAGCTTCGGCAAAGGAAAAAATGAATTTCGTTGCATTTCGACGGTGGAAACTTCAGCGTCGCGTGGAGAATCAAGTTTTCGGTACTCATTTTTCTTTGCACAGTTTTTTTCACATATAAATGTAACAATCATAATAATAGTAATAATAAATACAATATAATAAAAACATCGAACATGTTGCGTAAAGGAAAATATACACAGAGGCGTGTGTAGCGTCATGTGAGGGCGCACGTGCACGCGCGTATGTCTTGTGTTTATCGTGTTTGTTATAATTATAATGTAAAGACTAGACGAGAGTATATCAGAGTGGGGAGTCATGAGGAAAGAAAATGCATCGAGTCGCTAGGCTCGATAGGTGCGTCCGATCAAGGTTATTACATCAGAAGCAAACGTAGGTCGTCCGTGTCCTTTTAGCTTGATGACCTTGACGAGATGGCCCAAAGCGCACTGGCAAGAAGTTTACAGATTATTCGGCATCTTACGTTAAAAATACTTGTGTTTTTTCCATCCCGGCTTCCTTCCGTTCGTGCCAGCCACACTAAGTTGGACACAATACTGAAAAATAATCGTTTCTTCGTTATTGCGAGTCGAGAGTCTGACTGAGATTCTCTTGGCGGAAATTATGGCCTGGCAAACTTACCTTTCAGTATGTAGTCCGTCAGGAGAGTCGGTACCGTTGGACTGTCCTCGTTTATCGCTTTCAATACTAAAAAAACAAAATTCAACGAATTAAATGAACGCTTGATTTGAAAATTCGTCTTATTTTCACTTTTTATCCAAATCTCGAGATTTTTTTGTCTTCAGGAAAGTGACTATATACACACAACAATGTTGTCATGTTAAAAGCATAGGAAAATTCGAAATTTTTAGAATTTGATGAAATTACAAAAATACATAGAAATTACATAGAAATAGTACAAAAATAGAAATTGAATGCCAAAACATTCGGTGCAGAAAAGTGTCGGGGTCAAAACGACCCAGTATGTACTGGGAGGGTTAAAATGGCAAAAAACGATTCCAGAATTATCGGGACTGGGAGAAATACGTACTTTTGATGAGAACTTGCAAAGCTTGATTATTCGGAGGTCCATTGTCGGTGTGATATGGTATTACGGTCGTCAGGTACTGTAACAACGAAAAAATGCATGTTGAATGTCAATCGGTCGTCAAATTAATGGAAAAAAGTACAAGCGACGATGAAAATGTTTTTTGGGAGGTTACTTTTGAGTCCTGAAATGATCTATGCTGTGGTAAGGGGCTCGTGCCATTTTGCATCGGTCCTCTTTTCTTCGTGACGTGATGTTGTCGTCGACGATGTTGTACGGCCAGTAGCAACGAGATGAATTGATTTTTCAGCTCTTTTTCGAACTCGAGCTCATCTCTCAGTGCCAACTCTGCTATTAGAGTTTCGCTCAGTGCTGCGACGAGCGACTCCATTTCGCCGAGAACTCCGGTCAATTCGCCCGACGACAACTGCTTCAATTCTGTCAAATATTTTTTTCTTCAACTGTTTATCGTGCTCGAAAAGTTTGAGTGGTCTTTTCGTTCCAAATTATTGGAAAATAAAGAATTACTGACTTTTCTCGTAGAGCGGGGAACCGAGCACTTCGCGACTTCTCTCCAGAGCTTCGTCCGTGTCCAGTAACGAACCATCGGAATCCGGTGATCTCTCCATCGACGGACTTTCCTGATTATTCGATTATTATTAAACTTTCGGGGTCAAATCGATTCGATAAATTTTTATTCGTTCAATCATTCCACCCGAAAATCTAAAGATTCTCTTACGAAAATCTTTGATCTATTCACCTGCATGATATCGTCGATTTCGCGAAGAACTTCCTCCGCAGTTTTCAATGGCTCCTCGGGGCTGTGGCTGTCAGTGCTGCTCGAGAGTATTAAAGCGTGCATATCGAGATCAGTCGCTACAGCCTCGTCCTCGCTGCTCAAATCCTCCAGATCAGTCCTGAAAATTTCGGTCCCAATAAATTATTTTGATCTTTTCAATAATTCGTTATAAAACGTGACAAAATTTGTATAACGTTTTTTTGTTTATGAACTTTTATTTTTTTCAAATTTTTTCATTTTTTTTCGTGAATTCAGGGCGAAAGTCCTGAGGGGCGATCGTCCAATTATCGTGGCTACGTACTTTTTTGAAATTTTGAGTTTTTGTTACGAAATAAAAAGGAATTCGGTCGCAATGCGATACTGGAAGTTCAATGTCATTGGAATACTCATAATTTGCGTTTTACCGTTCCACGGAGACCGGAGCAGCTTCGTTCAGATTCAATGCTGGCATGTGCATTTTTCTTGCATAAGATTTACTCCAATCTATGGGCAAAATATTGCCAAAGGTCCCAGTTATCGTCCACCACATCCTGCCAAAGATAAACAGATTTTTCACTCAATTTCATCATCAGGATTTCTGTAAAAATTCGATTGTTGATATAATTTGCTGAAATTCTTATTAAAAATTCATGGAGAGCTTTTTCGCTCGAGTATTCGTTTGTGAGAACGTGACTCATCGGCGACATCCTTTGCCCCTTCGTCTCTTCAACATACACTCTACCATGCTCTTCCAGCCCCTATTTCCCCTCTTTCAACTCCTCGTAATTATTCTATATATTCACCAACACGCGTCTCATTCGCTCCCCTTGTCCTTCCCTATCAATTCTTCTCTAGAGTCTCTGAAGCTTTCGGTATATTGGACGAACGCGAGGGAACGAAAAACCACTCTCGATCGTACGTCACAGAAATCTCATTCTTCGCACTCTCGAATTTATTTCGATTCTTAATATATTTTTTTTTTTCAATTCATCGATCAAGAAAAAATGAATTTTCGTTCGAAAGAAAATTTCGATTACCAAGCTGCGGTCATTCGCAGTAAGAAATTTATTTTATACGATTATTAGAAAGCTCGGAAAAAAATTCAGCCTTCATTAATTTTTGGCAAGAAACTCGGTCGCTACGATCGACCAAAGATCATGAAAAATGCATACATCATGTCGCCGGTGGGTTTTTAGTCTCATAATGAAAACTATGGAGTCTGGAAGAGCGAAAGAGAAAGAGGACGTTGCGTCGCATTAATGCAGCAAAAGCAGCTTTATCGTCATAGTCCGTTCGCTCCCCCGTACTCTCACATACGCCCGTGTGGCTCCCAGTACTTGACAATAAATCGAGGTCAGCTCGCTGCCATCGTCATGTCGAGTTTCACATTCGAGGACGACCACGGCCATTCCGAAAGAGCATTACATACATGCATAGGAATAAACTCGTGAGATTTTAAACTCGACGTGACTTCATCCGGATTAATTGACCAGATGTAGCTCCTACGGCTCGCCATGTATTTTTTTTCTTTTCCAACAAATTTTACGACGAGACGTTCGACGAAACTCCATTAAAAAATTTTTAAAAAAACTTTCGCGACAAATCGACTCGAAAATGAAATAATTTTGTGAATAAAATTCAGAAAAATCAAAAAAATATTCAAAACGAAGTTTGCATCGTTGGAATACAACGAAATTCGAAAACGATTATCGCTTGAGACCCAAAAACGAAATAAAAACAAAAAATGGCCATAATTTCGAAAATTTAATAAAATAATTTATGGAAAAGTATTTTTCGTTGGATCTCAACGTTCAATTATTTTTTTAACGTTATGATTATTGCACCTCGGCCATTCCGTACAGTACGAACTTCCGGTTCGGCCAATAACGAGCCATGAATCATTCATATATTCGGCAGTTATAATCAAGACGTGAAATTAAGAGCATTCGTATATTGACCGCGTGCGAGTGATTGGACGAATAGAATGGAACGGCATATTTCATACAAGAGAGCCACGACGACGAGACGTGACGAAAAATCATGCAAGCGGATAAATGTGTGGGCGAACTAGCGAGTATAAGCGGATGATGTTACTTGCTCGTATTTACCAACGATCGTGACGAGATGTAAGATGAGAAGGAGAAACGAGAAAAACGGCAGAGATATGAAAAAAAAGTTCATGTGGTTTTTAGGCCAACCGCATTTTTCGTCATTTTTTCGTTCCCTCAAAATTGCGATCGTATTCTCGTGACGATTTAGCTCGAAAATATTGAAAGTGCTCTCGGAATACATATTTTCTATAAACGAACAAAAAACCCGTTTATTCCGTATTTTTTCAAGGACGAAATGACGAAAGTTGCGTAGCGGCGAAAAAAATATGAATATTTAGTTTGCTCTTGTCTGTGTTGTTATGTTTTTGGTCAGAGTTCAAGATTGTGGGTAATGATGAAGAAAAAATGGGACGAGAGATAAAGCCGGTTGGGCGCAAGCGCGCCGATATTGACGCGCGAGCTACTCGCGGGCGTTGCGAAGCTCCACGACTCTCTCTCCTTCTTTCCCTCTCTCTCTCTCTGTTTTCCCCCCTTTCGACGAGCCGCCCTGGAGCCGGTTGCTTTTCGTCCCTGTGTCAATCCGTACGTGTGTACGTACCCGGGATATATCGATATAACGCATGTTACTCTTGCGGTCATCAACAAACACATATAGTTCGATGCGTGCACATATAAACACCGAGCACGAAGGACAGAGTAAGGTTGCAGGTGTATATGGGGAGAAAAAGGAGAAACTATAGATGGCAATACGAGGCGGCGCATGATCAAACTTTTATGGACAAGGGCGGCTATGTGGGATCCTTCGTTCGTGATGTATAAACCTCGAGTGTGTTCGATACTCGTGGTCGTACGAGAAATCCAATTTCTTCTCTCTTCTTTGTTTTTCATCGTTTCTCCTCGTCGTCAATTTATCACAAAGTAAACAGCGACCGTATTTGTCTCCTAGCAATTATAGCAAATGTATAAATTTACATATTTTCTTCTCTAAATCCCCACAAATCTCGGGGACATAAATATTAAATGCCTAAAAAACTGTCTAATGGAGACCCACATTTCTACTCGCTGGCTCGACCTCTCATTACGAGCTTGAGTACTTTTTGTGAAATCTACAAAATCATGACAATTTTCGTACCGATATTGCGTTTGGATCCAAAAAAAATATCGTATTATTTTCCTGGTCAAATATTCGATAAGAATCTTGAGCTTTGCTCGAGAAAAAACAGAATTTCGTTGCATTCCAACGATGCAAACTGCATCATAGTCTTCTCTTTCGATCAAAAATCTAAATCGACACAAAAAATTGCCATATTTTCCAAAATTCAATAAATGATTAATGGAAAAAGAATTTTTCGTTAAATCTCAACGCTGCAAACTTCAGAGCCATGCAGAAACGTTGGAGAGTCCAATTCACAGATGCACTGCCAGCGAAATAATTGAGAGCACGATCCAATGATGGAACGGAGGCAGAAAAAAGGGGCTCGTGGAAATAAAATGCGGGATCAACTGTAGCGTAAAAAACGGTATATGTAATACATAATGGTCGGTGGGTTGTCCTTATATAGGTGTATACAGGCACAATGCGAGAGAAGGGGGACTGCGCAGGTTGCACGACTCGAACGGCACCTGTCCTACCTGCTGCTGCCTCCTCTACCTTTTCCCATCTCGCTCTAGCTTCAAGGAATTTCAGAGCTCCATTGTGATCCCAACCTCGGACCAACGATCCGAGCGAAAAGCGAATTTACAGACTCAACGAGAAGAATAAAAGGCGGAAGAACCCGAAGAAGAAACCGAAAACAGAGGCGGGCTAGTGCAGCCACTCATTTTTCGGTTCAACGATTTTTCACCTTTGATTAACGAAGCGTGCAAATAAACAGTTTCAAGAAAAACTACCACCCTCAATTTCTATATTGTCCACTGAAAACTTCCAGCCAATTATCGACGAAACGAGAAATATATTTTTCTCACGTTGTTTCGACGATAAAAAGAATTAAATGCGACGATACGTGGTCAAGATTTTTCAATTATTAAAAGCTTAATCAATTAATAGAGGATTTAATAATGGATCGCCGAATATGAACGACTCTGATTTTTGCAACGTTGAGATTCAACGAAAAATACTTTTTCCATTAATTATTTATTGAATTTCAAATGAAAAGTAAACGAAAATTAAAAAATGAAAATTTCGGCAATTTTTCGTGTCGATTTAATTTTTGGATCGAAACAGTGGATCGTTTTGGGTTAGTGAAAATGCTTGTAAATGATGTAAACGCGATATGGACTATTTATTAGGCTGATGTAAGACTTTGATTTATGAAGGTGAATTAAATGATGGGATTGTAAGGATATTTTGTAAATAATATTTAACGAGGGGAATAGCGTTGGTTATATTCGATAAGCACGTGCGATCCTGATGATGATTATACGCTCTATCGAGAGACGCCGCCCATTATGAAGTGATGGTAAGGAAACGAGGATGATGGAAAGTCAGGGAGAGAGGCACGTGCTGCACTTGCATCTCTCGGCTGAGCACACCTGCGTATTATACGCTGTAAAAAGCTTCTGCATGCTGTTAGTTTGCACGATGCCAAAGTACGCGTAGTCGACTCGCGTAACGTCGAAGAGCGGCCGCTACCGGCCAATCGGAAATTATTTACTCTGCGTTTCGTGTGGGAGAAAGTTTGCGAAAAACATGTTGAGCAACGACGTACGTGCCTCGGGGCAATCGGCCCTTAAAAATCGTGAAATCACGACTGTTCTCTCGCGGCGATTTGTTCTTAATAATTAAATGAATTTGCGTCACGTTTTACGCGTGAATCTCGAGAGGAAATCGCTGCAGCACGCAGTCTCGCTGAACACGTGTTTTACCGCGAGAGAGCGACACACTTTTATCCGTGAAAATCGATAATAACCTTTCCCATGAGCTCGAGAAATAAAATCACGAAAATGCGCATTTTGCTGAACTTTTTTTCTATCCGAATAATAGTTTTCAACTCACTGGCACTCGTTCATTATTTCCTCCTGTGTCCTGACTTGCACCGGCGCCAATGACTCTACGTCAGTGCCATAATCTCTGAAGCACGAAGTTATCTTCTCGTCGAAAGTGTTAACGAGATCCTCGAGACTACCGCTGAAAGGGCTAAAAGTTCCTTCCTGCATAATGTCCGCTGCGTTTTCACGTTGATGTTGATTTTGATGGTTCTGGTGTTGTTGTTGCTGCTGCTGTTGATTTTGTTGATTTTGTTGTTGTTGTTGGAGCTGCTGAGATTGCTGAATCGTGCAACTCGATGGCAACTCGTTCGCGTTGTAATTTTCACCGAAACTCGACTCGATACTGACGTCCAATATTTGTTCTGTTAACCAGACATTGACACATTTATTACCGAACGGCTTTGACTTTTCCATCGTTGAGATTCAACGAAAAATACTTTTTCCATCGATTATTTATCGAATTTCGGCAAATTTGCCAATTTTTCGGGTCTATTTAGATTTTTGATCGCAGGAGAAGATCGTTTCATTGTTCAGACAAAATTTTGGAACATAATTACGACCTCTACTCAAGAAAAAATATGGAAATGGAAATTGTAATTAAAAAATAGAAATTTTGGCCATTTTTCGTGTTAATTTAGATTTTTGATGGCAGGAGAGGATCGTTTTATTGTCTAGACCGAATATTGGAAAATAATGACGAGCTCTGCCCAAGAAAGAATATAATTTCGTTGCATTTCAACGATGCAAACTTCAGCATCATTTTTTTACCGATTATTGAGTTTCCATTAATCGTTTTTTATTTATTCAGAAATTGTATGATTCGTGATGTGATTCTCGATCTAATAACGAGAGACAAAAACGAATGCTACGCATCGCGACGACAGTTCGTAACAAAAAGGGATCCTTTGTCCTTTGTTGACGTGTGAAACGTCGCATTATGGAAAGGTCACGAAGAGCAGATGGCTCACTCAATATTCAGCATTTGCTGCTGATGCCTGTGAGGCTCTGAGTGTGATGAATGGAAATTAGTATACGAGCACGTGCGAAGAAGCTGTCATCGTTATATCGTACGCTCAGTTTGACAGGCGAAAAAAAATATTATCGCAAGAATGATCATTGACGAAGCTCATACTCGAGTGAGAAAATAAATAAAAATTTCATTCATTCTTCGAACGATTTTGTGTGAGAATTCCCGAAATAGTTGAGAGTCCAAACGTTCTCGGGAGCATTCCCGAAATACTGCACTGCGGTCTAGGAATGCGTCACGTTCCAATTTAGTCATTATATGAAAAGACACGATTCGGGCATTTTCATATTCACGCGAACTATATCTGTGGCCTTGCGGCTTTCCTCGCGTTTCGTTACACAAATCATTCTAACGAGGCCTGCGAATGCATTATTTTCATTGCCGAGAAAATTCGTCCCTCGTAAACGCGGCTCATGATTTTTTTTCGTATTTTCAGGGTCGTGCTGATTTTTTGGTTGTCATGCAAAATTTTACTGGTTTTTTATTATGTATTTTCGGATCTAATGCCGAAAAAACAGGGAGAAAGTGGTTTGTCGAGTTTTCGGAAAGTAAACTTCGAGTCAAAGGACAAACGATCGGCTTGAACGCGACGAAACGCGTCCTGATAAACAAACGAATCATTTTTTTCTCTGACAGATATAGGAAGAGAGCAACGCACGCATAAACCCCGGAGTATACATAGCGATATTATTATTTCCAATGAAAAGTGACGCGAGTTATTTACAAATGTTAGTGGGCCAGCGCGCGTCACGAGCAATAACGAGAATTGGATTAGAAGCCAAAAAAACACCCAAAGACTCGACGACAGCTGTGCCCTTCGCACTTTGCCAAAATACACAAGTCGTCGAATGCGTGTTTTTGTTTTTGCAACAAAAAGTTTACTGTTATGCGGGAAAATGGGATATCGATCGAAACGGCCTCGTAAATTTATTAAATAATGGACGATTCTGTCGTTTTATATTTTTGTAGAATGCCTCGATCGACAGTGTTCAAAAAAAATATTATATGACAAGGTTATTGGCCTTTGTTTTTGTTCCTTTTGTAGCGCACCTGTCAGCAAATTCATGTTCTTGAGACTGGCGGTGTCCTCCTCCTCGAAACGCGCGAGGGGAGCTTCAAATTTCAACTCTGCTATTTTACCCGCCATGTCCCTCATTATTGAACGCGACCCGGAAAGCTCTCACCGAAACCGGAGGGCGCAGAGAACCACCCGAAGGTGATATATATGTGTGTACAGATATATGTATGTCCAATTTTTCTTTTCTCCACTTAATCGGACTTTTCGGACATTAAATTCGTTCAGAGTGCCGCGATCGCACTTGTGATGTAGCGATCTTCACTCTCCCGCGTTTACTGTTTTCTTTTTGCTTTTTTCCTTATTTCGTTCAGATTTCCGAGAAACACGAAAATCGAACGAGAAAACGAAGATGCGTTATTGGAACACACATATACGTCGCGGAAGTCTTCGCGGCGAGTTCCGGAGAACGACTGACTCAGTCCGTGAGACCATAGGGAGAGGGAAACTCCTGCGAGTACTCGGCGGGGGGAAGATGATTGCCCGTTGCCATAGCGACACCTCACCGAAGCCCAGGGGCGAACACTCGAGGGGGTCTTTTAGCAGTAAGTGCGCTCTCCATTTCTCCCAGGCATGCGTAGTCAAGTAAAAACCCGAACTTGTTTTGAACAAAATCACGTTATGAAATGTTGTTGACTTGAAAAATTAAAATGTTTTTTCCCTCATTTCGAAATATTTCCATTAAAAAGATCACATTTAGTGAAAAAATCGCTAACAAACATTTCATTATTTCATTCGACACGCCATTGTATAACTTTCACCGAATACAGTCCACTCTCTCTTTACGTGAACTTTTTGAAATTTCTAATCTGTTTCGTTGACCGAGTGATTGATTGTGAATGAGATACGCTCAAAGCTCGCTAGAGGCAGATCCGTCGCCGTTTGATACAGCGCTGATTCATCTTTCCGGCTGTCGGTAATGAAGGAACTCGGACGAGGAGAGATGGAGTAGTAGAAATTTCGTTCGCATCGACCAAACAGCGCTGTCATGGATGTAGACAAAAGATAAAGTTTTGATTTTTCAACGATTATCCGATCGCGTTCCGTTGAACGAAATGAAAAACGCGACGTCTCGAGAATGCTGAATAAAAAAGGAGAGTTACTTGAAAAATCGTGCTTGACATTGAAATCGTGCGGCCTTCGATCTGACATTTAGCGATTCGAGATGGAATTAATCGGGAAAAAAAAGTGAAGAATTTCGTTCGAGTTCTTTGTAAACAAATCCATCGTAGCGTTGGCGTGAAAAAAAACGACGTCCATCGAAGTCTATAGAGTGTAAAATAAATCAAATAAAGGCGTGCACCAATTGATTCTCATCGTGTGTATTGTTTTCTTGGCGTGTGTACCTATTCCCGAGACTGGTGCATGAATGCGGAATAATAAAACTAAGGATTTACATGACAAGTCCGCGTGTCTCTCGGATCCCGAGAGTTCGTGTGGCGCGCACTATTTTTTTCTTTTATACATCCTATTAAGCTCGTGTGTGCCGGGTCATTGCGCAATAATCCGGGAGGGTATGACACACAAACCCACACGTGCACAGCAGGCACGGAGAGGTAGTGTCGGCATTCGATGATGGGGCGATGTGACGACAGTAGCGATGATCGGGTACGTTGAGGTTGTGGGGGTCCCACGAGGGCGAAGAAGGAAACATTGACAGGCCGAGAGATACCGCTGCAATATATTTTCTATTTCTCTCTCTCTCTCTCTCTCTCTCTCTTTTCCGTATTAAGCCCCGTTATCGTTGCAAGTGGACGCGCGCGTTTCGTGTATAATTTTAGTCTCTCGTTGAGGTGAAGTTTGCGTTCGAGTGAGGGAGGAAGCCGCACTCTCAGCGAGAGTTGGTCTATCGCAATATACGAGGGACGTACTATACAAAAAATACATATCGCGACTAGCGTGAATGTCGGTGCAGGCGTACGACGGAGAAGAATAAGAAGAGCAACAAAAGGAGATAAAGCAGACCATATGGAGCAACCAGGAGCTGCTCGACATTCCAGCCGTCACGGTGACGTTTACTTGGAGATAAGCTCTGTTTATTATATCACATATACATAACACATCGCGCATTCCATTGATAAACATTTATAAAACATATATCGTTCATGAAAGTCGTAATAGACCATTTTTCCACAATAGCTCGAGCCCTTTTGTGTATCATTATATAGCATACACTCGCGAAATCGGCGAGATTTGAATTCATTTTATCGCGACGGCTTCGGGCCTCGTCGATCGCGCGGTCTCGCCGGTGAGCCGCTAGACGGCTCCTACTCTTGTTCCTCTCGTAAACAGAGCGTTACTCATGGCCATGGCGTTCGCAAACTTCTCCAAATTTTTTAACATGACATTTTAATGGATCAAAATAATACGGGAATCACATGAAAGAATTCATCACAAATCGCGATATCGAGCCCCGACGTCGCAAGCTCGTATCAGAGCGTTCTTTTCTGTGAAACTTTTAAAATCGAACGTGCCAAAAATAACCAAAAAGCGAACACACACGCGACCATAACCACAATCCCGATTGTTTTTTTTCGTCACAAAGCGACCGCGTAACGTCGAGCTCCAGTCAATATCGTTTCGTCACTTTTTCAAGGTCGTAAAACCCAGAAAAAAGTAAAAATCACCGTGCCCCGAATTTTTTTCACTCAAACGTCGTTGGCGACGCGTTAGTCTCCGGTCACTGGGACATTTCGTTCGAGAGGCTAAGTGACACGCGGGAAGGGTGGTCGATTATTGTCTCTGCCCATAAACTGTGTCGACAATGGACAAAAATAATAAAAAAAGATAAAGGAGGTGACGCCATCATGACCCCATCGATATTATCGACGACTCGAAGATATAGATACCGCGAAGGTCACTTTTTGACATTTAAAATGAAAGTCGATCCTTGTCCTTTACGGGAGCAGTACGAAAGGTGCTGTCGTACATTATATCGATCTCATAGATACGAGTTTGTGTCACGGTACATGTCCTTCGGATATTGGTTTAAGGTGGTAGTTCAAAAGGCAAAGAAAAAGCGCAGAGTTGTAGGGAAAAACGAGAACGTCCGTTTGAGCGAAATATCCGGTACAACGACCGAGCGAGGCGGGTGCCTCGCTCGTTCCACGGATCGCGCGATTCGTGGTCGATTCGTCAGTGCAAGCGTTAGCCTCGGCGTGGCGCCCTCGTTCGCTTTTGCATCGGCCTCCATTTTTATTACGCCCTTATATATAAGTCATTTCTCCAATTCCGAGGCTCCGCGTAAAAACTAACCAAGAAAAATGCATCGATTCGTAAAAAAAAAAATCGAAAACTCGCGCTGAAACAATTTATGCGATCGATTATCTCCCGAGCGATAATATCGCGATGGCGAGAGATCGATTCGAAAAATAACAATTAAAAATAGAGAAAAAAGAGGAGGAAGAAGTAGGAGGGTTGAAAAAAAACGTCAATACTACAAGTAATTGTAGTCAACCTTGGCATCGATCCTCTCG
Organism: Campopleginae sp. 14b; assembly: GCA_030522525.1. Classification (NCBI taxonomy): domain Eukaryota; kingdom Metazoa; phylum Arthropoda; class Insecta; order Hymenoptera; family Ichneumonidae; species Campopleginae sp. 14b. Next base: position 98,018 of record JAPYYS010000345.1, read on the forward strand.
CGAATAAAATCCTAGTGATAGTGACGCATTGTCATTGCTGCATCCCCTCCCGATTCTCTCTTAATCGTATGCATCTATGCTTTTCCAACGAGATTTAAATCTCGTTTCGTGTCCGTCTAAGCGATCCATATCTCGGACAAAGCTTCGAAGATCCCATTTAAATAGTCTCTTCATTCGTATCGACGCTACAGTTTCTCAAGACAAATCATCGCACAGATTTATCAACGACAATCTTGACACACTTGTCACGCGTGTTACGCGATCTGTTTCCTCATTAATCCTGACCTAATTACTCTCATTATAATCACCTATCTCCATACTATCTTCACCTGCATTTCTCTCATGACTCTGAAGTTTGCGACTTTGCGATTCAACAAAAAATACTTTTTCCATTAACTATTTATTGAATTTTGGTAATTTTTCGTGTCGATTTAGTTTTTGGACCGCAAGCCAGAAACGTTTTATTGTCCAGACCAAATATTGCAACATAATTGCGAGCTCTCCTCAAGAAAAAACCTATAAATGGGAAATAAAATGAAAAAATGGAAAATTTGGCAATTTTTCGTGTCGATTTAGTTTTTGGATCGCAAGAGAGGAATGTTTCATTGTCCAGACAAAATATCGAAAAATAATAGCCAGCTCTGGTAAAGAAAAAACAGAATTTCGTTGCATTCATGATTTGTTCTCTGAACGTTGCGGCGCGATATCTCTGCACGGTAATATTTTATTCGCGTGCGGAACGAGAGTCCAAAGTAGTAATGGGCATTCGATTGTCCAAAGGCAATAGATTCTAATCTCGTAACAGAATCGTTCTATGAAATTCGATAGGAGCTGATAAATGAATGTTCGATTAATGCGAAATAAGAGTCGAATAATCAGGGCGGAATGGATAGTGTAAAAATTGAACGAAGATAATTGTCCGCTGTTTCTTTAATTAATTGATCAATATTAATCAATGATTCTAGTCGTTGGGATGCAATTAGCGCGAGAAAATAAGCGTTTAAGCCTCAAGATCGCTAATCACGTTTGTTGACGTTCCCAAGTGCATGACAAAGTCTCTATCGCGCGTTGATAAGAGCCAGAGGCGTGCGGAATCGCGTCTCTCAAATGGATTAGCAGTTTGAGCGCGTTGCGTTTGACAGGAAGGTTTTTTTTTATCGCGCGCACGGTGCAGCAGTATTTTTGCTTGGACTGATCGCGAACAAAGTGTCTCCACCGGGAGTTCCTGCTGAAGTGAACCGGAGCACGCGTTATTGCGATCTCTACCCGGAGCTTTTTCCAATCGGCACTAATAAAAAGTCTGCCCTCATCTCGGGGATCCGATCGCATTGTAATGAAAAAACGTAGGACGTCTTTTGGATTATAAAATGCATCGCGAAGCGGTAACTTCGTCGGAATAATTATCGCCAAGTCTAATAAATTTATGACGAGATTATTCAAATCCAATTGTATGGAGCGACGGTGGCCGATTATAATTGGAACGAACGTCTCTTACGTAACATTCCATACACCCTTCCCACCACCCGCGTTTCTCCTTCCACTCAATTCAACGACATTGTTCGACGGAGTTACTCGTTGCATATAATAAAATGCATAATGTAACGTATGGATTTTTATCAAATACGAATGGGCTGGGTAATAAAATAGGTAATTACAGTGAGAACGGTAATAAATCGTGAGTCTCGAGCACACAACGGATAACTGTATTTAATTTCTCCTTATTATTATTAATTTTTTAATTTATTAATTTTTTTACACGGCCCCGTACGATTAGAGGAGGCCAGTCATTATGATAATTCCGCGATGTTGATCGGTTTCGAGGAGTCCTGTTTTTTTTCTTCATCCCTGAAATCGCGATTGTCCTCGTTTGGATCAACTTTTACCTTCTCTCAAACATTCCGCTTCGGATTTATAAATCCCGCTTCACTTTGACGCAAGTTGGCATCCTCGCGAGTTGCCACGTTGCAACAAAGTTGGACCACGAGAGCTGGCTCACGTCTGATGGAAAAATCGTTGAGGTACGAGATGGAAAAGCAAAAATGACGACCGCGAGCCTCGAGTTTGTAACAATTGGACTTACGCGCTGCTCCTGCCGCTGCCACTTCGTCTCCATGGCTCTCCCTACCCTGCTTATTCTTTACCGGCAACATAACTGTCTTGTTGCTTGTCACTACATCGAGATTCATCGCTCGCAGTGATGCCGTTTGCGGCAGGATCCTTCGGGCATTTGCATAACGAGAAACTGCATGCACCATTCACGATTATGCACCGAGTGCATATTAATTAGCAAATACGAAGAGTCTCTATAGATACAATCGTTTTTAACACTTTAGCGAGATAAGTCACGAGGAATCCTCCTGGCGATCGCACCAAGCGAGATCCTTTCCATATGCATCTTCTACAATTCTGAATATAATCCGATTCATTTATATTCTCGTGTCGACCGAGACAATGTATAGAGGACGAGGTCAAAACTTACAAAAAAGGGAATCTGCTTGTTAAGATGATTGACAGAAATGGTTGTCGAATTTTCATCGAACCATCCGTGTTTATTTTCCAAGAGCGGTTCGTCGTAGCCTTGATCTTATTTAAAGGAGGGGTGGCTACGGACAACGAAGTTGTCATGTTAAAAGCTTAGGAATATTCAAAATTATTAGAATTTGATGAAATCTGGTGAGACGTCTCTTTAGTTTTTTTTTTTTAATTCCATTCTCCATTGTGAATTCATGTTCCGGTCGATAGGAATGGGATCGTGGCAATTTCGGTGTGAAGACTCGACGGTAGCCTCGCTTAATGGGACTCGTAATTTATCGGTGCTCTGTATATTGTCGAGGATGCTTGAGTCTATAGTTACGAACGTGTTGAATGCAAAGTTCCTACCGGTCAAAAGGGCGTAAAAGTTCGCGCTCGATCCACAAACGGATCGTTTCTATTGCGCCCTTTTTTCCGCATCATTGTGTGCCCCGCGGTACGATGGGTGATCTCGAAAAGGGCCATATCATTATTACGACGAGAGAGACCAGGCCGGACGATGATACGATGATCCGTGCACCGTGTCAAAGGCATTCGTCCAACTTTATTCAAACAGTCTCGACGTCGCTGCAGCAGACGAAGGGGCTTGCCAATCGCAACGAAAAAAAACACACACACGCACACAGCAGCGAGCCAATCCCATGGAACTAAACGCAAACGTGAGTTTCCTTACGATTCTTGACTCGGACGCCAAAAGAAAACAAGCTCCGGACTCGGGTCATATCTAAAAAGTAACAAACACGTCGATGCCATCGGCATTTATCGAGATTTCAAAACGAGATACGCCATCATGGGCTTTCGGCTTGATTTTTACTTTCTTTTTTTTTCTTCTGACCGCGATATCTCGTTATCGTCGACATTCACCGCCACTCACTCCGTTCAATTCGTACCACGAGCAGACTAGAATCCACCGACAAGCATTATTAACAATAACTCCGGTAAATACTCTCGCCGTCGTAAATTTCTGTTAAGGGAAAACGTCCGCGCAAGAAACGTTACGCGCAAAACTGTCCCTGCCTCTCTTTCTCCTGTTGCGTGTTGAATTCCCTCGCCGAGATAGGTTATCGGTGGTTAGACTGACTTTTCATTCGCTTGTTCAGAGATAGTCGTACCCGGAGGCTGCTCGTCACAATGAATCTCCCAGGCCCCCCCCCCCCCCCCCCCCCCCCCCCCCCCCCCCCCCCCCCCCCGCCCGCGGTGTAGGGTCGGGGGGGGGGGGGCGGAGGAAAAAAAAGAGAGAGAGCTTGTAAATGCGGAATGAAAAACGCTGATCCGGTGCTCCAATCCGAGAACGACGCGTGTTGATTCGAACGACGTGTTTTGTCGCCCAGGAAGGCAGTGACTGGAATTTTGATGAGGTTCATGGTTTCTCGAGAGTTCTCGACGCTACAATAGTCAGGGCGTCGCTTCACCGAATCCTACAACTGGTTGGCCCATTCATAAATTCATCAATACCAACAACCGTTTGTCATTCTATTCGTACGCAGCACAGACACTCACACGCTCGTCATTTAAGAGACGATAAGATATGGTGGTGTCGCATGAGCCCGGGACCGCTTCTGGGGCGTCTATATCATCGGCTTCCTCCTCCTCCCCGACCTCAGTTTCTCGTGTGACGTATCATTCGGACGAAGAACGCAACTATTTTTAGTCGAAACGTTTAGTCTCGATCGGAATAATTATAAAATTCTTGTCAAGTTGTGACGCGCTCTCTTTTCTTTACCAAGGAGCCTCCCCTGCTACAAATATCAAAAGCTCTTGCTTTGCGCACGAGAAAACCGCGAGAACGATCCAGCTCGGACGACCATCTATTTTAGGTACGCCAAATCCCTCTCCCATAAAACACTCTCGCACCGTCAGGCATGCAGTGTCAGAAACTTTCACTATCAACACACACCTAAAATTATATTCCCGCATGCGTTTACCAGCTTTTCCAATCGGCGGATGCGATCCGCGATGATCCAACGATCGATTATCAACACAGGCTCATTTTTCTTCATTTTTCTCGCTCACTGAGACTATTTTTTCGGCTTTCAAATATCGAGTGAACTTTGGTACGTAGTCTGCCGTCGAGTAGCGTCGCCGGTGGCCAGTATTCAAACTTTTTACACGATCCAATAAAAGTTTTGCCATTTTTATGCGACCGACAGAATTTTTTTGGTTCCCAAAGTTTGGCTCGAGAGAAATTGCCAATTTCCCGGTAGATTTTCCGTCGGAAATTCATCGAAATAAATAATTGAACGTGTCAAAGTTAAACAATCAACAAAAAACAAAAATTCTTTCGTAAAAAGGGCGGGCTGCCCTCCAACCAGCTTTCCTCTCCCATCACAAAGAATAACTTAATTGCTTCTGTGTAATTAGCACAGAGGCTCGCGCGATCGTTGATCGCTACCATTAAGAACCTGCTTCGTCAGAGCCTCGCGAACGGCTCACGTGAAGATGCCAATGATTCGATCCCCGCTTTCGTTTGAAAAGTCTCGAGATGCATTGCACGGACTCGCGTACCGCCTATTCGAGTCCTGCTCCGAACGTTCTACACTTTTACAAGCGCCCCCGCCTCTTTCTGCAGTTATAACAATTTACGACAGCGGATTGTGATGGAGCTGCGTTCGTCGTTTCCCGCTTCACAGCGCGCGCCATACGTCAGAGAGATGCGAGAGAGAGAGAGAGACATGACAGTGAATTCACAATTTGAGTACAAACTAGACGAATGATTTTGAGTTTGTTTTTCATTCCAAATATTTTCTGTTATCAATTTTCACCGCGATAAAGTTACGAGCTCCCGATCGAGATTAAAAAGTTTGAGTTTACTTTTGTTATCTTTCACGTGGTCCCGAAATTCTTTATTTTTATCGATTAATCGGCGTCGAAAATTTGTTTTTTTTCAACATTTTCCTGGAGCCTGTCCTGCACGGCGATCTCGTTTCACGAGGACTTTGAATTTCTGATGAGGAACGAGTTATGTGTCTCCGATGAGTGGAGAACCAATAGAAAATGCGATTGAAAAACGAGCCATTAGCGAAGTATTGTCTGGTGCAATTTAATTAGCATTTAGTTTAAAAAAACTCGATTCTTTCCGGACAGTTAGTTTATCTGTTTTTAGCAGTATCGGGATAATTACGAGCGAGGTAACGCGAACGCTTATTTGAGAAGAAAATTAGTGGGCATTACTACGAGCTCGAGAATTGTGAATTAGTTTGTATTACACACAGAGTTTCCCTGTATACTGTGTTCCCAGCGTGCGATGTACTTGAGAATGAAAAAATAGCGAGCAACGCCGTACACTCTCCGAAGGTTATATTTTTTTTTTTTTTTTTCCGGTTTTCAAGGCCACGCTCCGACAATGATTTCGGCAATTGGCATCGCCCGATGGGATTGTACGCACAAATCGATGTTTTTTCTCTCTCATATTCCAGTGAAAAATCACGCCCGACCGCTGAGTCCCCATCCGAATAAAATAAAATAATAATCTCGCCGTCTTTACGAGCACAAAACAAAATGGTTCGTAGCCTTGTTCGCAGGCAAGGCTATCAGAGGAGCTCGAGGATCCTTGAACCTGTGCTCGAACTAACGTCAATGAGCGTGAACGTGTGTTTTTTTGCACGGATCAAGGAAGAGAACGCTCAAATCTTGATTTGCCTTCTTCTCGTATGTGCGTGTGCGATATAAATACATGAGCGCGATAAAGCTGAGGCTGGAGTCGATACTCGGTGGGCCCTAAACAAAGCCAGCAGCTTTCGTACATGAAGGCGGACATCGACAGCCGTCAGATCGTAACGATTGATAACACGCCTTGTTAATTGCTCTCCATACACATTCAGTCTCACAGCTCTCTCATGTACTGAGTAACTTATGTCCGTACACGAGTAACACGACATAGATTGCTTTGGTAGGAATATTCTAACGTCACTATGTTTCACGGTCACCTGCTACGACGTTACCGGCTTCGCTTGGGCGAGCCCGCGTCTGGTCGAGCCGGACTATTCATTAATTCATAGGCTCTGATCGCCACGTAATTAAATTTTCATTTCTGTCTCATTTTTCGAGACCACCTGGTCTCATCCTATCCCCTCCCCCTTTTAGAATCATTAACTGTGGGTCCTCTCGTTCTAACGATTGAGGAAAGAGTCAAAGGAGCCGAGAGATCGTCACGCTGGAGCACGCGAAACGTCAGAATCTTTCGAATAAATAATTAGCGAAGATTTTATTTTTAGCGAAAAATAAAACGACGTCACGAGATTCGAGTTGCGTTGAGAAATTTCTTGGCATTTGTTGTTATCGCTCGATGAGTACGAAAAGTGCGGATAAAAATGCTCGAGTCTTTGGGATCGATTTATCTCGTGGATCGTACGGAACGTGACAGTTATATTGACCGCATTAAATATGCTGATTTTCTCACTCCGGAGCTAGCAGTAAAAAGCGGCGAGACACGATGCGTTTTTATTTTTTCTTAGCGTCTTCATAACTTTATTATTAAAGATCGATTATTTAATAAATTAATATCTCGTCGTGGTGACCGTTAATGTGTGGCAATAAAGCTCCTGCACAGTTATCAGTCGTTTGTTATTGTCGCACAAACACACACACACACACGCGCGTGTATGAATCGGAATTGCTTGGATAGTGTGCGAGAGCGCGATGGATTATCCTGCGGTTTTACATGAACTGGTAAACGTGCACGATCGCATATACGAGTGCGGGTATCCTTGGAAAATTAAATATGGATGTCACGACATAGTAATCAGCGAGTCTATTAATCAACGTTTGTACAAAGAAAAGGAAAGGAAGAGTGTTAATGAGGGAGACAAAAGAGAAGAGAGACTTATCAATAGGATTATCTGGGATATATATAGCGAACGTGTCTTGTTTGTGATCCTGACCAAGGGCAAGAAAAACGTGCTTGCTATACTTATACGAGGTATTAGCCATGCACGAGTCGCAAACGGACGTGCAGGATGTCGTATTTGAATTTGTTGGCTTGGTAACCCGTGTGAAGGACCTCGGACGCGGTGGTAAATCAATTCGTGATTTCGTGCGTCAGACACAACGCGAGTAAACCAGATTCTCGTGCGATTCACGGAAGCGACCTAGACATTTTTTTAAAAATATTTTTTAAATATTTTTTTTTATGCTTTTTTTTTCGCTCACGCGCGTTCCCTTATCACAGCTTTCGAATATTTTTCCTTCGACATTCTCGCGCCCATTATTCTCGCTCACACATCACTCCCAAGATCAAAACAATCATCTCCGACGAATAATTCATTGAATCACGTTCCGTTGCCCTGACGAATTCCTCAATTAATCTTTCCCCCCCCCCCCCCCCGCCCCCCCCACCCCCCCCCCCCCCCACCCCC